>CABFWB010007702.1:0-22909 GCA_902151455.1 Timema bartmani
TATATCATTGTATATTATTTTATGCATGTTCTTATGTGTAGTGGTGATGATACAATGTACATTATTCCGTTCAGAAATCTCATGAGTTTTTTAGAAAGAGAGAGAAAGTCTGTGCGGTGCGCCGTACCATTTATTTGTAGTCCAACGAAAGTCCTTATTCCTAAGCTCCTCTTTACCTCAACCTTTCCTTCTATGACGTCGTGCAGAAGACAGTTCCTCCTAAGGATTTGTCCGATCCAGTTTGTTTTGTACCAAAGTATCACATCCAAAATGGTTCTCTTCCCACCCACTCTTCTTAGGACTCCTTAATTTGTCATCATGTCTGTCTATACTGCATTCACGGTAGGAATTACTCTCTGAAAGGTCTTTTTTCCTACCAAAATCCTACTATATAATAGCTTCCTGATAGGGAAAAAGGCCTTTCAGAAATCAATTCCTATGCTGAACAGACTTTATATGATCTTCTCAAGTCTTCTCCAGGACCACATTTCAAACCTCTCCAAGTATTTATTTTCCATCTTCTTAAGAATCCAAGTTTCTTCTTCATAAAGCGCGATGCTCCAAAAGTAGCATTTCTTCCTCGGTTACAAACTCATTGCTGGTCAGCAGTAACCTCTTATTTTTGAAATAATAAGATAGTAGCTAATACTAAAAAAGATACTTAATGGTATCAGCCCGTAATCGAGCCATAACGACCAAGACGCCGCCGTTTGTTGGTGAAGATAGTACCAACCTCCACGGATATCAGGGGGGGATCTAAGGGGGAGTAGGGCTCGGCGTGCCGAGTTAGGGTGGAGGGAGTCAGAGGAGTGACGTCACATTACAATTAAGAGTATCAGGCAGCATTCTGTGTTAGTACACCCGACTGCGTACACGTATAAACAAACGACGATATACTTCTATCGTCGAGCTTGGCGAACACGTTTCAATAAGAAGGTTCTACAATTAAAATACTACTTTAAACGGTGGGTTTGTGTGTGTGTGTGATATTGTGACGTAAAATTAGAAAGGAGGTTCCCAAAATTTCGACATTGTGTTACAAAGGGAGTTTTGAGGTGGCAAAGAGAACAAAATTAGAGTGACGTAGTTTATGGACAGCCCCTTACCTTCCTTACTCAGCATGATGTCATGCATTATAAACCTGTACTTTAATTAAGAATCAAATAGCCGAAGCTAATATTAATTTTAGAGAGGAATTCACCTTCTAGATATCATATTCTGAAAATTGAAAAATGACACCTGGACACGGGGATAGAACCCGGGACCTATGGCTTAGTACGCCAATGCTCTACCACTGAGCTATCCAGAAGTCGTACAGTGGCCAGGGCCATTCTCCAGTCCTGGATAGCTAAGTGATAGAGCAGTGGCGTACTAAGCCAAAGGTCCCGGGTTCGATTCCCATGTCCAGGTGTCATTTTTCATTTTTCAATTTTCAGAACTGTACTTAAATGTTACACCTTAAAACACGCGTGTTTAACTCGTTTGTTCGTAAGGGACACATCGAACATTGAAAATACTGAGGGGGCTGCATTAAAAAAATATTGTCAATATCTAAAGCAAAAAGAATCAATTTTAAAATTATTATTATTAAAAAAGGAAAGTTATTATTATATAAACTACACAATGCTGAGGAGTATCCTCTATTTTTACCCAAGAATATGAAACCATTTATTTCCAGCAATGGTTTTTCAATGGTAAGCTTTAAATCTTGTGTGAATTTATTTTTATTATTATTTAGCACCGCGTCTTACTACCCGTTCGTCAGTGGCGGATTTACACATTTGCCGCCAGTAGGCTATTCAAATTTTGCCGCCCCTACCGACCTCCAATCCAACGATTTAGTTAAGATTGTACAAGAAATTATTTTTTGGGTACATTTCTGAGCTAATAAAAGCCCAATCATGTACTACTAATAAAGCGGGGTAAGGTATGCCTTAATACTCTTTACACAATAATGTACATTCGGTAAACGTAATTAAATAAAATTTTATTGCGCTTACTTTCAGTTTAATTAAAAACAATATATTCAATTATCTGGTAACAATCTGGCTTTTCTTTTGTTTTTGAAGTAAATACGGGACGGGACTTCCCAGTTTGTATCGCCGCTCTATATCTATCTCTATCGAACTCAATGCCTACAGCACGACCCCGCTTCGGCTCCGGCGCACCACGCCGCGCTCGTGCAGTCAGGTTCGGACAGACACACTTAGCGAACGGTCGTGTCACTCGTTCCCGCGCCGCAACCAAACGCGACTACGCAAATTGTAGAAAAATTTATTTAAGTGGTGAAACATATTACATGAAAACATATTACATGTTGAATTGTTTGTGTGGACCTAATAACATTAAGGTATATAAATATGAATCTTTTTAATTTCTGTAAAACAAAAATAAAATAAAAATTTGGCCCCAAATTTGCCGCCCCTAAAATCTGCCGCCCTAGGCTCCAGCCTACTCAGCCTGTTGGTAAATCCACCACTGCCGTTCGTGTTATACGCTTAAGTGCTAATTACGCTAATAGATTAGGAATTGGGACGGTTGAATTTAGAGGAAGTGAACCCGCATTTGCGTGGAGGGAGAGTGGAAGACCATTGATGAAAAACCACGCCCAGTTCACCCGACCGAGATTCGAACCTCGATCTCCCCGTCCTCGGCAGTCGAGCTCAACATGACTAGCGCGTTAGCCAAACTGCGCCACCGAGCCGGGTCACGTGTTGAAGTTACGTTCATAATTGGTGACAAACTCGTGTCCATAAGTTATGTTAGATTGGGGATTCGAGTCCAAATATCCCCCATAACCGGTAAAAGGTACTCATCGACCATAAACGTGCCACCAATAGCAATCAAATAACAGAAAGAAGGGGGCGTGGCTATATACCTGAGCCAGTGAGTGACGTTTAGTTGACCTTGACGGGATTTGAGATAATTCCTATCTCCGTGACATTAACTTTGATTACCTCGTATCAATTCTCCATGGAAACTGCGGCAAGGTCTTATCGAGCGGTGTTAATGACATTGTCAGCATATTAGAGTCAGCTTATTAGAGAGAGATTGAGAGAGAGAGAGAGAGAGAGAGGAAAAGCGAGAGAGAGAGAGGAAAAGCGAGAGAGAGAGAGAGGAAAAGCGAGAGAGAGAGAGAGGAAAAGCGAGAGAGAGAGGAAAAGCGAGAGAGAGAAAAAGAGAAAAAGCGAGAGACAGAAAGAGAGAAAAAGAGAGAAAATGAGAAAAAAAGAGAAAAAGCGAGACAGAGAAAGAGAGAGAAGGAAAAAAAGAGAGAGAAGGAGAAAAAGAGAGAGAAGGAGAAAAAGAGAGAGAAGGATAGAAAGAGAGAGAAGGAGAGAAAGAGAGAGAAGGAGAGAAAGAGAGAGAAGGAGAGAAGGAGAGAAAGAGAGAGAAGGAGAGAGAAGGAGAGAGAAAGAGAGAGAAAGAGAGAAAAAAGAGAGAAATAGATGAGTCATGACACTGGATCAAAGATACTTTCTATTCCTACCTATCATTAGAATAGGATCATAAGAAGATTTTAAATTTCTCTTGACCCTTCGGAGAGAAAATTATTGTGATAGTGAAAAAAAAAAAACTCAAGATTTTGATAAATGTTGACGTTTCATGACCCCCTAAAGCCGAAAATGTTGTTTTTGCGACGCCGTCTGTTTACTTAGCCCTAATGTATCCACGCATTGTGAAACATTACAAAAAAATGGCAATTCTCTTTTCCCATGAATATTATTTTAAGGGTATTTTGCATAAGCGTAAACTTCCAATTTTGAACATATTTCCGCAAATAAACGAAAAATATAAATTTCGTATGGAGTTCTTCAGAAAATTAAAAATTGATTGTGTGGTCTAATGTACAGGTTCTTAATTTTGATTTTATTAGTGATCCATTTTACATACCCCAAAATTATCAAAGTACTCAAGCAGTAACGGCTGAGTTAATTTTTTTTAAATAATGTTATTAATTATTGTTAAGAATGTTTAAATAAAACGAGAGAACAAAATTTACATCTTTTTAATATAAATAGATAAATACTATTATATAAAAACATTTTTTATAGTTTTAAAAATTTACATACATATACAAATACATACAAACATATATCCAAATAAAATAAGAAAATTAGAAAGGTAAAAGTTGAAAATAGCACGTGCTAAGCTTTAAAAAAAAGAGATGGATTAGCTTGCTTATTTGACAAAATAATTCCAGTTTTGACAACTACTTTTTCAAACAAATGACGTCATAAGTTTATCCTATCATCATACGAATTATATTAGAATTGTGCTTTTGGTATTATGTCGACATTTATTTACGTAATAAACTAAACAAGATATATGAAATTAAAGGTTGTAATTTATTATAATTTCAATGGTTGTATAATTAATATTTTATTTAATGACGTTTATCAATGTTTTCTGTGACCACTCCAATTTTAGCGACCCCTGAAGCGGTCGCAGCTCACAGTTTAAAAACCTTTGTTATAACGCTGTGTTAATCAATGGGTGTACCGAGAAAGTGTCGACAAAAAAAAACATTCTATATTAAATTTTAGAAAGAGAAAAAAGGTTCAAAAGCTTTAATAATATTCATTTTACGTAGAAACTAAAGGCTTAGATCAAAATGTTGAGTTTATTAATAAACAGCCTGAGTTTGTCGTTTCTCACGCAAAAGTTCAATTCGTGGTGAAATTGATAGGGATAGGGTGTAATGAGGTGGACTGGATAGAACTAGCTCAATACAGGGATGGATCGTGTACTTTTGTAAGTGCGGTGACGAACTTTCCACATATTCATGCACTAAGTTATGTATTATAAATATGTCATATTTAATAAAATATACTTATCAATACCTTTAAAATAACACCAATAAGGATTTAGAATGTTCTTATTGTCGACCTCAAAAATTATGTTTGAGTAGTCTAAAAGACTCTTCCAATAAAAGTTGGACTTTTATTTGTTATTGAAATATTCACCATAAAGCCAAATATCATTCAAACGAACCCACTATGTGGTTAAACTAAATAGAGCCTGCTGGTCTCAGTGAGACATGGAAAGTATTATAGAGAGTCTCTCACATTTACAACCAAATAACACCGAGAATATATGTTATAGAGCCGGGTCGCTTTAACGACCGTTCATCCGTAAATATTCCCAATGAAACTAACCGTGAAAGAGCTTACACACGCTCCAATGGAGTATATTACATATGAGCAGAAATAGGGGTTGAATTCAATGCAGAGGTTGCACAAAGCTTGCACTAGGGGTGTTCAATTTACAGAAAATATCACGCAAAGCTAAAAACTAGGGGGTGTACAATTTACAGAAAATATCACGCAAAGCTAAAAACTAAGGGGGTGTACAATTTACAGCAAATATTATGCAAAGCTAAAACCAAGGGGTGTACAGTTTAATATCAATAGTATTCAATGCTAAAACTAGGGGTAGTGGGCGGACAATTTAATCCAAATACTAGGCAACGCTTAAATTAGGGGTGGATAGCGTATTGGAAATAATTTAAAAAGCTAGCACTTGCGGTGGACAATTTAATCTAAATATTAGAAAAATATGGCACTAGAGGGGATAATTTAATGAGAATACTGAGAAAATCAAGCTCTAGGGGTGGATATAATTTAATGAAAATATTATTCAAAGCTTTAAGGGTGGACAATTAGCTCAAACATTGTATGGTGATGGTGGATACTTATTCCCCCCCGTCCCCTGCGTCTTACTAACCGGTAAGGATATACGCATTTTAATAACACTCATGGGTTGGAGATTAATAATGAAGTTTAGAAGAAATGTAACCCAATTTGCAGGGATTAAGAGAAGAAAAGCATTAAGGAAAAAACACCTCTAGTAGATCCATCCGTAATTTAAGCCCAGACCACCTCACCACCTGAAAACAAAACTCTGGCAGCTACATTTGAACATTTATGACTGCCTGAATAAAACAACGATTTGTTTGAGATTGTGCGCAGTGTAAAACTTTTTGGTTGGTGGCAGTTAAAAAGTTACAAAATGATCCGTATTTGGGGTAGTGAAATTGTTGTCGCTTTTAAAGAGGGGATGTAGGTGAAATCAAGAAAAGGCTAGTTTTTTCAAGTTTTTATAACAAAACTATTTTTTTTTACCAAATAAAATAAAATATTGCTACATTTCTATTTCATACATTGGTTAGTACTACAAAGTTGGTAAACAAATTCGGCCTGTACACTTTCATTAAGTAACCTACGTAGCCCAGAAATATCTGTCGGGTTACACGGGCTCTGCTCTCAAGGACAATGGGAACATCCATAAACCAAATAATGTTTTTTTTTTCTTAGCTCTTTTTTTTACCCCTCTCCCCTAACTAAACGCCAAGTAAGCCTTTAGATCGACCCCTCCTTCACCTCAACAAGATATGTTATGTAACTTTTCACAACAGTATTTCATAAGGGAGCATTGTGTCATTAACGAGAGAGATTTAATAACAATCAGAACTAATTTTAAATCCTTAGTATGATTTTTTTTTTAAATATGAATAATATTGCTATTTTTTCAGAATTATAATATAAGTTCTGTGTTACACTGATATACCCCCTTCCCCCTCTGTATCACCGCGTGGATATTATACTACCCCCTCCCTTTAATCAACAGCGTTACGCAGTTTATACTATTATTTACTATTATTTAACACCGCTTCTTACTAACCGTTCGGGTTATACCCCTAAGTACTAATTACGCTAAAGGGTTAGGAATGGGGAAAGTTGAATTTAGAGGAGTTGAACCCGCATTTGCGAGGAGGTAAGCCCGCATTTGCGAGGAGGTAAGCCCGCATTTGCGTGGAGGGAAAGTGGAAAACCATTTAGGGAAAGCCACTCCCAGTTCACCCGAGCGAGATTCGAACCTCGATCTCCTCATCCTCAGCAGCCTAGCTCACCAAGACTAGCGCGTTAGCTAACTACGCCACCGAGACGGGCCGTGGTTTGTAGATGAACCCAGTAAGTATTATGTAGACTACAGTAGAATCTACCACGGCGACCTTTAAAAATAATACAGAACATAGCTAAGAAAAAGGGGCCTAAGTAAAATGAAACAAATTATGATAAAATAAAATCCTCTTTTTAAACTAAGAATATGAACATTAGGATTACCATCTTAGGTGGCCCCTTAGTCTAAAGACGTCAATCTCACAGTAGATTGGTCACTAGTATGTCGATGAAGGGTAGGTTGGGATTCGAATCCTGGCATGGTGTACCAAAGGTGCTTTTTTCTAAATAGTTTTCCCCTCTACCTGCACGTAAATTTAGGTACAATTTATCTAAATTCTACCTCTAACACTAGCTAACACATTATCATAATTAGTAAATAGGCTTATAACCTTAAAAGCTATTGAATAACTACAAATGGGAGATAAAAACAGTGAATACTTGTCTATATTTTTGCTGTTAAATTTTTACATATGTACAAAACTTTCTTCAAGCTAATCTGAAAGTTACTTAAAGGTTTTTATTTATTTTTCCACAAGAAAAACACAATATTTATTCATCCAAGGAATTTAAAACAATACCAAATAAATATATCAAATACTTTAAAAAAAAGAAATAGCATTTCACATTGGTTATGGCTTATTTCTATGGACCTCCAAATCGTATAAAAATTTACGACGTTACCTGCAGATGAAAACAGTAAAAAAAAATGAGCACTTAAAACTCTCAACCCCCTTTTTTTTGGCACAACCATAACAGTATATATTATTATTTATACACATGACTTGCGTTATTAAATAGTGATTTATATAATATACACAATAATACCTGCTTACAGCTACATTTTCGCAATTTCACTTTAGTGCAGCCAATCCTATCATCATAATTTTGTTTAAGAGAGGATAAAAAGAAGTTTATTTCAAAAGGTGAATACTATATTCAAACAAACCTTTTCTCATGACTTCTAAATAACTTCTTCACTAACACACACAGCTCAGTTATAACCATTTTTATTCCTCGGTATTTCCCATCTCAATAAACATGAAACGAATGTATGAGTTTTTTTTAGAAATGTAGAAACAACATTAAAGATATTCTGAAAATTGAAAAATGACACCTGGACACAGGAATCGAACCCGGGACCTTCGGCTTAGTACGCCAATGCTCTACCACAGAGCTATCCGGGAGTAGAGAATGACCCTGGTCACGGGACGACTCCTGGATAGCTCAGTGGTAGAGCATTGGCGTACTAAGCCGAAGGTCCCGGCTTCGATTCCCGTGTCCAGGTGTCATTTTTCAATTTTCAGAATATGATATCTAGATGGAGTATTCCTCTCTAAAAGCAAAAATAATAGCTTCGACTATTTGATTCTTCAAATTAAAGATGCTATTTTCAATACCTAAATCGGTGGGTACATGGATAAAACCTCAAGCTTATCTAATCCGGTTTGTCCTAGATAGGAACGTGGGGGTTCGAATCACGACTGGGTCTAATATGGGGGAAAGGGAAGAGAGTTTTTTTTTGGCCACCGCGTCTTACTATCCGTTCGTTTTGTACGCACATGTACTAATCTACGCTAACGTGTTAAGAGACTAGAAAGGTTGAATTTAGAAGCAGTATACCCATATTTGCGTGGAGGGAGAGTGGAAAAATACTTGAGTAAAAACTATTCCCGTTACACCCAGCCAGGATCCGAACCCCGATCTGTCCATCATTGGAAGTTAAGTCCAATGAGAGAGAAATGCCTTAGACCATTCGGCCACTGGAGCAGTTAAGTTATACATAAATGGCTCATCACTCTCCCTCTCTAATGCAGATACATTTTCTCTAGATTCTACCTTCCTTATTCACAACTAATTCGTGTACATTTTTTTTATCACCGCGTCTCACCTGTTCATATATTATGATAATTCCTCTAATGGGGTGGGAGTGAACACAAAATGTTACCTCGAACCACAACTGGCCCACGGGCCGTGGGTTGAAGACACCTGTTTTATACCATTCGGCCACTAAGTGGGTCTTAGTGTAATTAAAATGCATAAAATCCAGACGGTGGTAGATAAGGGGGGGGGGGGGAAATAAATAAAAAAAAAAAANCCGAAAGGGGGTGTTGGGGGAAAAAAAAAGGAAAAAAAACAAAGGGGGGGAGAAAAGGGGGGGGGGGGGAAATAAATAAATAAAAAAGAACACATGTGCCTTGAGAATTATTGTATCAATGCAAAGTTATGAAACTTATAAAATAAAAGATAAAAGACGATTTGAGCTCTAATTTGAGTCAATCGTAGTTTTCATATCGTTTATTTATTCTGAGCCCACTTCTGCGGTTGAATCGACTAAGCCAGGTTGGTACAAAGTTTTTCATCCCAAGGGCCGAATCAGTTTTCACCGCGGACCGAGGATTTAACTAGTAATCATACAAACTTAATAGACCTACAAACAACACTTAGTAAACGATAATTTTTAAAATAAATTATATCTTTGGTTGGTAGAATTTTTCAAATTTCACTCCCCTCCAAGAAAAAGTTTATTTATTCTTCCAAACCTGTATTATGAAATACGCAAGCACAAACAAGTTAGCATTATAAATATATATCTATACATATTTTTATTAATCAAATAAATGCTTAATAAAATGCAATCATCACCTTTTTAAATAAAGATATCAACTTGAATAATTGGCTATATGCCAACAAGCGTTGTTTCCCTTTAATTTTTCTCCAGGATAATTTGAGGGCCCCATTTTCAGTGAGCATGGACCTTATTTTTTTTATAAGGCGTCAATCTTGCAATAGACGGGACTGCCGATGACGGGTAAATCAGGGTTCAAATCTCGGTGAGGAAATGGTTTTTCCCCCTCTACTCCACGCAAATGTAGGCACATTTCCTTTAAATTCAACCTTACGCATCCATAAGATACTAGCGTAATTAGTACATGTGTGCATAACCCGAACGGGTAATAAGAAGTGGTCTTGAAAAAAAAAATCTTGCTTTTAAGATTAGCTTTTATTTAAAAAGAATTAATACTGTACCCATGTTAAAAACCCGACAGCGTCAATGGAATGGAATAACTATACCAACTCAATATGATTAGTTAAGTAAGTCCAACAAAATATATAAATCGGTAGCATGTGTGAAATTTGAGCTATGATTTCCGAATTCGAGTCCTATCTTTAAAAAAAAGTATCATTGTTAAAATTGGGACCACTTCCCTTTGAACAGTGATACATTAATGACCAGAGAATTGGGCGTTATCTCTGTTTTAGAATTAATTTAGTTTGTTAAGTGATGTACTGAAATATTTATTTGTCGTAGAGAGTGCGCGTTAAATACCCCAAACAATAAATTGTTGAAGACAAACGCATCTTGTAGGTACGGTTAAGGTAGGTAAGGAGGAATCACGAGTTAAGACCAGTGGTTTTATTTTTATTACAGAACTTTTTTTTGGCTAAAAGAAATAAAATATTGCTCCAGTATAAAAATAGTTTAATACTCTTCACATGGCGATATCAACATTTGTTGAATATCTGTCATGAGCATAGCGGTATTAGATAAGAAACATTTTAAATGAAGAAAAAAAGTGGTTGTTAAATTCCTGGACATTTGACAGATATTTTACAACTGTTGATATTACCGTGGGAAGAAAATTAAAGTATTATGTTTCCACCTAAAGCAATATTTTATTTATTTTGACCAACAAAATGTTTTGATATAAAAACTGCAGAAACATTTTAATTTTCTCACGTTCCCTACAATTGGAACAGAGAACATAGACAAGGTCAGTGAAATTATAGTAGACCCATGCTAGAAAGGAACTTTTAGAAAACATTAAAAAAATTTAATATTGATAACAATTACCATTTAATTAGTGTTATTTTATAGGTGTTGATAATATCTATCACAGGTGACAGCTGTAGATCACATGAATTAAGGTATGAATTAATAGGTGTTTCAGTAACTTTTCTAACTGTACCAAAAGTTCCTTCCTACTCAAATAAGATTGTACTCACTCTTATATTGTCAGCGCCGGCGGACCAGAGTTGTGTCCAAGTACCCCTGTTGACGTTACGTGCGACCTGTTCAGAACTCCAGTAAGTACTAACAAGATAGTCTACCGTCCAGGGGGAATCATCGGACAGAGAGGGTTAGCTAGCCCAATAGGAGGGGGGAGCGAAACTTCCAGGCTTACTTACAACTCGTTTCTGCGCAACGTCGATCTCCCGTTTCCCCTCTACCTCTTCTTTGCCCTACACCCCCACCCAATCCCAATCCCAATCCCCGCAGTGGGCTAACATTCCCTGCGTGATTATGGGACTACATTTTTACATGCATTATTTTTATTATATAAATATTAGATATCTTAAAAAAATAATTATTTAGTGCCTAATAAGGGTTTACCAATAAACCACGTTGTTCTGTTGAGAAGGGGAGAACAATAATGTCTACATGGAGGTGAGGAGGGGGGGGGGGGAAGGAAAGAAAAAAAACGTTACTGGGTCCGTGGACACCCCCCCTCCCCCCAAGCATCATTTATAGCTATATCTGCATATAAAGTATAATTTTAACTATATTTTACTATTACATAGGCCTATAAATACATTTTACTATATATCATTTTAGATTTAGATTTTTTTTAGTACAGGCCTATATTTTAAAATATATAAAATCACGTATATCATTTATGTTAATATAATGACGATCTATAATATTTAACTTAGCCTACGTATCAATAAAAATAATATAACTTTGGTTGCCGCATGGTTTAACGCGCTACTCTCGTGATGGACTGGACTACCGATGGTGGGGAGATCAAAGTTCGATGCCGGTCGGATGCACTGAGTGTGGTTTTCCACTATCTCTCTCCACGCAAATGAGAGTGCACCTACTCTAATTCAAACTTTATCAATCCCCTACACATTAGCGTAATTAGTACATAAGCGTATAATTGAAACGGGTAGTAAGACGCGGTGCTAAATATAGATATATCTATAGTTTATATTAAATTTTTATAGATTAATAATAATATTTATGATTGTAATAAATAATATTTATGTAGTTTAAATTATTATTGTAAATAAATAGCCATGAAGTCTCATTTTATAAATGTAAATTGATATTAATTAATAATTATATTTGTATTTTTTACAAGTTGGAGGTGAGTCTTGTATATGGTGCTATCTACCTGAAGGGATATATCTTCACAATGCTGTATTCAATTTCAGAATGACATCTTTAGTCTTATTTATCACCGCGTCTTACTACCTGTCCTGGCTATTCACCTATGTATTAGTTACGCTAGTGTACTAGGGATGGAAAAGGTTGAGCTTAGAATAAATGTACCCTTGTTGGCGTGGAGTGAGAGTGTAAAACCATTTAGAAAAAACCACCCTCAGTAAACGCGTCCGGGATTCGAGCCCCGTTCTCCCAATCACCGGAAATCGAGTCTAACACGAGAGTGCCACATCAGACAATGCGACCACCGATATGAGATAAATGGTTGACAGGTCCCTTATAAAATTGGTTAAATGGGGTTCAAGTGGGTGATGACATATCACAGGTAGAGCTTTAACAGGCTCTGCTTACTCTGGCAACACTCCGCGATACTCCACTTATTCTACCATTTATTCTCTTGGGATATAAAAGAGAACGTACGACTATAAAGGCACATGGCTGACTCACTCACTCACTCACATTAATGTTTACCCACTTCCAGATGAGCTATAAACTTGAAATTTAGCACACTTATAGCTTCTAGCCTGTAACCGACGGGAAATTTTCAAAAAGTTAAAAAATTTAATTTATAGCCCCCTAAAAAAAAATTCGAAACGGTGAAGCAACTTTAAAGTCAGTGCGAACCTTTCTTTGGAGGTCTCTTGTGGCTAAACGGTAAGATCTATCAAAAAACTGATTGCACCAACAACCACGGACTTGGCGAGATCCACAAGTTTGGTCCTATTACTTTTTGTCGTATCGACATCGGTTATACCTTAGATAGAGCTAGATTTTTTTTGATTTTAGGTAAATTTTGCACATTTTCCACACATTTATTAATTTCAAAACAACGCTGGAATTACTTTAGTTTACATCCACTTGCAAAGAAAACTCATTGGGGAGCAATGCGAGTGTCCAGTTATACAATCCTACCATTTCTCCCTTCGTTGGGTGTTGAATATGATAACTATATATCCTTGGACGGACGTGCAACCTATCGAGTCAAAGATCCAGGGTGCGAGTCCCAGCATGGTCAATAAATTTATTATTGTTAGAATTGAGGCTTTCCCTTTTAACATTGATGAAATAATGAACGGGAGACTGGGTGTTGTGTCATCCCTAGATAATTACTTTAGTTTGTAAGGAGTGTGTTAATATTATTAATATGTTCTTCAAAAAGGCACTTACTCGCTTCGGTGGCCGCAGGGTCTAAGGCGTCACTCTCCTAATAGACTAATAGACTGCTGATGACGGTGAGATCGTGGTTCGATCTCGGTCGGGTGTTTTGAAAGAGGTTTTTCTAAGTGATTTTACACCCTTCCTCCATCCAAATTTGGGTACACTTTCTCTAAATTCAACCTATCTAATCTTTACCACACTAGAGTGGTTAGTGCAGAGGCGTATAAATCGAATGGGTAGTACGACGCGGTGTTAAAAAAAGCCACTTTAAATACTACAAACATTATTATTAATAATATAATTATTAATAAAATAGTTATTAATAGCAATATATAGTAATTATAATAATCAGGATCTATATTTTGATTACCTAAAAATGATCAATAATGAATTTTCAAAAAAAAAAACTGAAATTATTAACAAAAACTCATAATTAATGCACGCGACTAAATCAAACACTCATTTTACAAATGGAAGTTAGAACAATTATATTCAATGACGATCTCTTAACAACTAAGCTCTTGCATCCTTGCATCCTGCTGATCTATAATATTAATATTGATTTACAAATACCTGCTCCAACGCAGCCCCATACAGATTAATTGCAGTGTCTAATTAGGAATGTTTATTTTACAACCAAACAAGCGAAGAGCACACAAATTACATTATATTGTAATCACTCTGCCCTAGATTGGAGATGGTTGTTTAAAACTAACATAATAGTGTTGAAAGAAGCGATTGAAAGAACTGGTCTAGTTTAATTATTATGATGAGCTAGTAAACATTACCGCTGACAATTCAAAACATCTTGTCCTCGCTGTCTCGGCACCTGGACCGATGTGAAGTATAAATGATTCTGTTCAGAGCTATCAGGGCTGACAAAATAATATCTATTCGGAGGGTTCAATCTGCCCGTTTTCGGTGGCCACGCATATTATAACATCGGGTCATCGGATACTTGTGCTGGAGGTCCTAAGGTACCGGGTTTGAATCTGTGGGAGGTGTTAGTCGGGCCATTGGTTAGGTATTCCTCACTAGAGTCTGTTCAGCGTAGGAATCGTTTTCTGAAAGGCCTTTTTACGTACCAGAAATCTATTATATAGTAGGATAATGGTAGGAAAAAAGACCTTTCAGAGAGTAATTCCTACCGTAAATGGAGTATAAGCCAGTTCTCTCACGAGCTTCTACATCAAGGTCCTTATATCTTTTTTAACATTAATTTAACATCACATTTTTGTAGTAACTCGTAGTGCTAATAATAAACCCTAAAAACCAAAACCTATAAATTACGAACCCAAACATGTATTTTTCTACCGTCCCTTTTCTTCCCCGGGAGCCAGATTAGGCCCGCAGGAAGGGGGAATGGGGGTAGTGGCAATATTCTCATTCCGACAGCTGTTTTATTTTTAAGTATTATGTTTGAGCATTTATGCATCCATAAATTGTCTATAACATTTAAAAATTGACTTATTCAAAATAAATTACTAAAAATGACTAAATGTCTAAAAATTACTCAAAGATGACACTAAGAAAATATTACTTAAATTACAAAATAACAAAAGATGACAAAATTTCACAACCAAAGAATCACAAACTGAGTTTATATGCACATGAACACTGTCTGTGATGTTCAAAATTATAAAAATAAAAAGGGTATGTAATCAAAATCCCGACTCGGATCAGAATACACTGCTCCCGGTTATAGCACGCGTTGGCGGGGTGGATATCCGACCCGCGCTAGAAGACAACCGCGCTATAACCAATGACTCATTATTTTCTAAGATGGTGATTATATAATAAGACTAAAGACTCTTCTAATATTATACTATCAAGCTCAATAAACATGGTGACCGTAAATACAAGCAGGTTACAGGGAAAGTGTTCGATGACACAAATACATACTGTACTAATGTACACCCCGTTTAACTCTAAAAAGGTGGCAGTCTATCGTTTAATAATTGTACTATGAACCTAGTTTATATGGTATTCCTTGGTGAGGTGACCTGGTGGTCTAGGGGTAAGGTGTTGTACTTCTGTGCTGGGGTTCAATCCTCGGTCCGGCACAGATTTATTTGATTACCAAACCCTTCCTTCACCTCTGACAAGACTTGTATTAATCACAACTTGTGAATGTGAGGAATGCCAGGCCTCCCACCGTGGTTCGGATCCCACGTTAAACTGTAGGTCCTCCATTTCATCTCACAATCACCCTACCATTACACATTAGCGTAAGTGCATATAACACGAACGGGTAGTAAGACGCGGTAATAATAATAACATACCATAGTGGAACAATGTGGATTGATACCGTACAGGGAGATCGATTTTCGAAAATTATTTAATTTTAACGGGAAACAATAAGCTTTAATAAAGGAAGAATATATATTTATATTTTTATTTCTTTTAGCGAAACTAATTTAATAACCCTTACCTTTCAAAGGCATGGAGATAACGAAATATCCTTGATACAGCAGACGACGCTATAACAGGGGAATGATGTACTAATGCAATTAGAGAACCTCACGCTTTTGATCGAGTCAAAGGTCAGAAAATGTCGACACCCTCTACAGTCGTCGCCTTGAGATAGACCAGTGTTCCGCAAACGTTTTAAGTTCACGGTGCACCTAACAAATCTACACCAGCTTCAGTGGCCGAACGGTCTAAAGGCGTCACTCTTCACGTTAGACTGACCTGCTTATGACGAGGAGATTGGGGTTCAAATTCCGGTTGTGTCTACTGAAGGTGATTTTTTCCTAAATGGTTTCCTACACTCCTTCAACGCAAATGCAGGTAGATTACCTCTAAAATGCGTCCTTCCTCATTCCGAACCAAAAAGGTAATTAATATAATATATGCATATAACCTGAACAGGTAGTAAGACGTGGTATAGTAAATAACAAGCCTGCACAGTGTTTTGTTTTAGGTACGATCTACCCCCTCAACTCTTACTAATTTTTCTATTGACAGGGTGTACTAAGGAAGATTTTTTTTTTTAAATAAAAAGGTTTACCAACACTTTCTTCAAGAAAATCCATGTAACTTTCTTATACATATTACTTTGTACGTACCCACTTCGGTGGCCGAATGGTCTAAAACGTCACTCTCGTGTTAGACTGGCCTGCTGAAAACAGGGGGATCGGGGTTCGAATCCCAGCCGAGTCTATTGTTTTCCCAATCTTCTCCTTCCATACAAATGCGGGTAGTAAGACGCGTCAATAAAAAAATATTCTTCTACCTAATACTATTAGTAAATAGGCTATGCGGATAGTACGGCCGGGTATTAAGACGCAGTGCAAAAAGAAAAGATGTATCCACTGTATAAAGTAAAGGCAAACATACACGAATTATAACGTATTTGTCATTTCAGATTCATAGGATATTTTCTGCCTAACATTTCAACTCGAAGGAAAATCTCGACCAGTTATTTATAATATTAATCCACACACGTGAACATAGCGGAGATAAAATTTATCATAGGAGATTCCAATAATTTATCAACGGGATTAGGGGGGGGTTGAAAAAGTTTTTTTTTTTTCTGTGTTTACCCAGATTAAACGCTATCGCGGATCTCACGCGCAATAGCCAATTACATAAAAGTAAATTAATTTTTATCTCCGTTCATTTGTCAACAAGAGGTACACCACGTTTAGCTGGTGACCTTTTCCAACATCAATGACTTTCTTGTCATCAGGAAGGATCGTGTTGATTTTTAAGTGTTTATTACCAAGGTGCTTAGTAGTCTAATTTCGGTGGCAAGAGTGTAATTTAGATCAAGTGTATCCGCATCCACACCGATAGAGAGAGGAAAGGAGAGAGAGAGAGAGAAAGAGAGAGTGAGCGTGAGAATCCCGTTGTGTGCATTTCTTCTTCTACTTATGTCAACAACCCGAAGGTTGGTTTGATTTGATTTATAACCATCTGGCGTTGGGTATGTATGCATTCAGCCCTTTGGCTGGTTAGTAATACCTGCACCCTCTGGTAGAAATCTTATTAGGTGATTTCAGAAAGTGTTGCGGTTTCCCGTTGCCTTCTACACTGAATTTCTGTGAACGAGCGCAAAAGGGCCTACCAATTTAGCCGGGAAATGTATTTTCACATACCTTCAAGGATTATTTTAAACGCCACAGTCGACATGGGACCAACGGCTTTACTTACCCTCCAAAGGAAGTTGTGCTACAGATTTTTATCGCTAAAGATAAATACATCGACCCTGGAAGGGTATGAACCCAAGAACATTGTATCCTGAGGTGAGCACTTTATTCCAAGACCACCCAGGTCAACATATTATATAAAGGGTGGGGGGAATCTCAAGAGTACTTAGCTGAGATTCGAATCCCGACCTTCTTGTCACCAATGAAACATATAAGACAAGATTTATGTATTTATCTCCGTATCTACCGATATGGGTGCTGAATTAGGAGGTCATAGTTTTGACATCCGAGTATGTCGAAAAAAAACAACTAATGGTGAGATTGGGGATTTTCCTTTCACAGCAATGAATCGGCAGCCCGGAAAACTGGGAGAATGTTCTAGAATATTTTTCCCATCACATCTTACTACCCGTCTGGGCTAGGGATGAGCGAGGTAGAATTTAGAAAAAATGTACTCACGCTTGTATAAAGGAAGAGCAGTAAACGATTTAGGAAAAAACACTCTTTGTACACCGAGTCAGGAATTGGGCCTCGATCTTCCCCATCGTCGTAAGATCAGATTAGATCAGCCTGGACATTTAATCCGCGTATTCATTGTTTCGGTTAAGGTTTTTATTTTTTTGTAAATTATGTTCGGATATTATAATTTTTGTTTAAAAATTTTAACTTAAAAAAAAAACTGCATCTTACTAGACTTTACACCCACTTCGGTGGCCACATGGTCTAAGGCACTACTATCGCAAAAGACTGGAATGTTCATGATTCTTATCCTTATCGGTTGTACTGAGGGTGGGTTACTTGCAAAAAAAATTTCCACTCTACCTCCACGCAAATTTGGGTACACCTCCTCTAAATTCAACCTTACTCATCCTTAACCCATTAACGTAATTAGTACGTAGGTAGGTGTATAACCCAAACGGGTAGTTAAACACGGTGTTAAAAAAATTATCCGTTCAGGTTATACCTTTACGTATTTATTATGCTAATGTGTTAAGGATGAGGAAGGTGTGAATTTAGTTAAATTGTACCCGAATTCAAGTTGAGAAAGAGTTGAAAAACATTTATTAAAAAAACTAAGCTCAGAACACCCTACTGGGATTTGAACCCCTATCTTCCTGCCATCGGCAGTATAGTCTATTGCGAGAGTTGCACGTTAGACCAGGGTGGGCCAACGTTTTTCATCCCCAAGGGCCAAATTTGACTATCAATTTGGACCGCGGGCCAAAGATATATTTAGTGATCACATCAACTTAATATAGGCATATTATTATTATTATTATTAGCACCGCGTCTTACTACCCGTTCGGATTATACGCACTTACGCTAATGTGTAATGGTAGGGCGATTGTGAGATGAAATGGAGGACCTACAGTTTAACGTGGGATCCGAACCACGGTGGAGGCCTGGCATTCCTCACATTCACAAGTTGTGATTAATACACGTCTTGCCAGAGGTGAAGGGAGGGTTTGGCAATCAGATAAATCTGTGTTGGGACCGAGGAGTGAACCCCGGTCTCCCAGCACAGAAGTTCGACACCTTAGACCACCAGGTCACCAACACTTAATAAACAATTACTCTCAAAACTTATATATAAATTGTATTTTTTGTTGGTAGAAGCTTTTAAATTTTACTGCAAAAAAAAAAGTTTATTAAACTACCTAAAATGTATTATGAAATATGCACACGCACACACTTTCACAAAACAATTTAGCCTTTAAAATATATAAATTTTTATCAATAAAATAAATGCATAGTATAATGCAATCATGGACTCTTAAAATAAATATTTATATTTGCATCATTAGCTATTTCCCATCTGCCATCGCGGGTTTCCGTTTAATTTTCCTCCAGTATAATGTCAAGACCAAATTTTCAGTGAGCCCACCGCATTTGGCCCGCGGGCCACCAGCTGGACCACACACACACTGCCTTAGACCATGCGACCACTGAAGCGGGTTATTTACTCCTGATGGGGAAAATAGTTGGTCGGCGTTAGAAGCTCAAAGCATTGACGTTCTCGGCAACGTCCTGAGGCCGATATAACCTCGGGTGTCGATACAACCACAAGCAACCGTCCTCCATCGTGTACCCCACATAGGGGTAGAGGGTCTCCGCCCATCCGTCGTAATTATACCTGCATCACTAACTCGTTAGTTTATATCTTAATTGCACTGCCCAGCTGGATAAATTACGATCGCTGACAAAATGTCAGAGAAACCTGATACAGCTCTTCATTTCATGGACCGTGCGTGAAATTACGTACAGTCTGATTAAATATAGCTAGGAACTTCTTTGACTGTTGTAAAATAAACTATAACTATTATTGTACATCCATACGCCAAGACTAGAGAGGAAAATTGAAGAGATACTTGAATAAAGAAGTAGCGGCTCTGGTATGGAAAAAAAACTTAAATTAACGGTGGTAGGGTCAGTTATGCTGACCACATGACACCCTCTTTAGGCAAATGTTGGTACTATCTTCGCCAACATGTGGCGGCCGCTTGATCGATGTAGTTCTCTTGCAATTTTACGCCGTGAGGTTTTTTTACGCCATTTTAAGAGTCCTACAACGTTTCCATGATTAATTATGTTGCCTCTCGATGTGTTGCGAAACTATGATAGAAATTGGAAATTTACGTCAGTGTAAAGTATCTAAAAAGAATTTTCATGGAAGAGTTATATACACCATTTTATTTGTAATGTTTAACAGTGACTAGATACGAATTTCAATAAAAATAATTAAAGCGGATTTTGAAAAATTGTCTTTTTTTTAATCTTTTCAACCTTTATTAAATTACCCTTAATTTTAGGGTTGAACATCTAATAACAAAAACAACACGCTTCGGTAGTCACATGGCTTAACGCGCTACTCTCGAAGTAGACTAGACTGCCGATGACGCAGAGATCGAGGTTCGATTCTCGGTCGGGTGAACTAGGGGTAGTTTTCCCTAAATGTTTTTCCACCTTCTCTCTACGCATGTGCAGGTACACTTAATCTTTATAAAACCTTTTTAATTCTTAAAAAAAACACTAGAGTAATTAGGCCTAGTATATAAGTGTGTAAGCCGAACGGGTAGTAAGACGCGCTGCTAAACATTTATTTTACAAAAACCTCTCTTGGGAACCTTAAGAAAGCCTTAGATACCAATTTACAGTCCGATCAATAAAATGGTCTAAAGCGCTAGCTTTGTGTTGAGCTAGACTGCTGAGGATGGGGAGATTGAGGCTCGAATCTCGGTCGGGTGAACTGGGGGTGGTTTTCCCTTGATTGATTTTCACTCTACCTCCACGCAAATATGGGTTAATTTCCCCTAAATTCAACTTTCCCAATTCCTAGCCCATTAGCGTAATTAGTACTTAAGCGTATAACCTGAACGGGTAGTAAGACGTGGTTTCGGCTCCAGGCCGAGATACAGACAGACAGACAGACAGACACACAGACAGACAGACAGACAGACGATCACAATATTTCTCTTTCTAGGGTGTTTCATGACAAGGTAAGAATAAAAATCGTGACGTAAATATCGAGGCCGGTGAAAGTATTCATTCATATAAATTTAATAACCCCGTTTTACTCCTCCTGACCCATTAAAATATGAAGCTACCGTTCAGATATTAGTTAGGATTCCTTTCACCTTCTTCAGTAGGGAGGGGATAAGAGAATGGAGGGGTGGAGAGGGGTTTGACCTAGTTCAAGAGTACAGTTTTAGATATTTCTAGAAGGGTTTTAAAGGGGGTAGTAAAATTGCACCGTAAATGTGTGTGTGTTTGGCTAGCAGGCGAGGGAAACTAATTAATTGCGGTGTCATGTAATGTGTTCTTAAACACGTACTATATACACCTCAAGAGAGGGTGAGTTGGGGGCGGTGGAGGCCGGGGCGGGGGGGGGGTGTAGGGAGGATGCTACCACGGGCCTTATCCGCCCCCCGCCTACTGATTACCGAAACACCAACAGCCCTCAACCTTTTTATAAGGAAGAAATCCCGAGAAGGTCGTAACTGATTCGTGGGGGGGTTTAGACTAGGTCAAGGTCGGACAAACTTCTAGACCTGTTGGCTGCGTGGTCTACACAAGATTTAATTCTATCCTGTTAAACACGCTCGATTGACCTGATTGTATTAATTAGCTTGCGCTGAACAAACTTGATGGCCGATTATAAAACTGTTTTCTTAGGAATTTGAGTTCATGATTTTTAAAGATAGCCTACATATATTTATAGTAAATTACTAAACAATTTAATAACTTACACCCACTTCGGTGGCGTAGTTAGCTAACGCGCTAGTTTCGTGTTGAGCTAGACTGCCGAGGACGGAGAGACCGAGGTTCGAATCTCACTGGGGTGGTTTTTCCTAAATAATTTTCCACTCTCCCTCAACGCAAATGCGGGTTCACTTTCTCTATATTCAACCTCCTCAATTCCTAACTCACTAGCGTAATTAATACTTAGGCGTAGGCCTATAACCCGAACGAGTAGTAAGACGCGGTGCTAAATAAAAACATAATAAAAATAACTTACCTCTTCTGTAGTTGAATCCTATAAAATGGAGGTATATGGAAATATTGGGCATACTATCGGGGGTCTGTAATCGTAAAAAGGTTAATAAAGAACCCCTGGTCTAGTGCGTAGCTCTTGTGATATACTTTTGACTGCCAATTACGGGAAATTGAGGTTCCAAATCCCGGTCAGCTTTTGACTTGAAAACATATGATATATAATCATCTAATTTAAATAATATTTGATAAATAGTCTATCCCGCTAAAAAAATTAAAATGTATCATTACAAGATTATTCACATTAGTGTGAGTGATAAATCTATTTAATCATTTACCTAATTAAATTAATTTATGATCAGTGTGGTGTATAATACCATTTATTTAGTACACTTATTTATAATTACATGATTATAAAAAATTGTCAGCGTTAAAAATACATTTTATGTGACCATATACAGATTAAAATATATTTTATAGACAATATTCACAGAACACACAAAAGAAATAGTAAAATATTATTCGTACTGTGAAGAAAGTAATTAATTTGTTTTTTCATAAAACATTGCAACCGTATTACGTATTCCATGTTTTGATAACGTTTACTAATTTATAAAATGCACCCAAGCCAATAATTATTTAATTTAGTGTTTATGTAGGTTTTAATCGATTGGGATGGCTTAAGGTGAATCAAGATATTTTTCGATAGACATGGATTTATTTTGTATTATATGTTTATATTGGGTTTTAGGTAAATATAATGTATTTTACACTTATATAACATAGCACATGATATTTTATTTTCATAATACAAATCACAATGATAACCTCTAGATGAAATTATTATTATTATTATTAGCACCGCGTCTTACTACCCGTTCGGGTTATACGCACTTACGCTAATGTGTAATGTTAGG
>CABFWB010007704.1:5632-16042 GCA_902151455.1 Timema bartmani
ATAACCAGAAAAAATGTTTCTTACTATACTCTCCGTCCCCTCAACCCCACTCAAAGTGAAAAAAACACCGCCCCCCCCCCCCCCCGTCCTCTGAAGTCTAACTCAACACTATTAGTCCTTTACCTAACTACGCCACAGAGGCTGGTCAAATTCGAATATATTTATTTGTCCATACACATTTGTTTTCTTTCTCTTTATTAAGGCAAAAGAAGTCGCATCTATTTGTCTGAACACTTTTCTTCTTCTTCTGTGGATCTGTGCTGAGACAGGTATTAACAGGACTTTTTCACTTTCCTGGGCCATGAGCGTCTTCTTTCATCTTTTTGTAGCTCATCTTTGTTTTTACTTAGTCTGTATTTATTTTAAATGGTTTTATTAAATACACTTTTTTTATTTGGAAGAATGCGTCTTCATCATGATTACTTGTTCTTTTCATCTTATTTCAACAATTGTTTAGTATAATCTTAATCATCTGAACCACCTATTTTGCTTCTCGTAATAATTTTATTCATTTATAGGTGTTACACATTATTTCTCCCAAAATCACCTTTTAAATTATTATCTCTGAACAGTCACCTACCCTTCACACCCATCCTACATTAGTTTGTTCTATGCTCGCCGCTAGGTCACGAGCGCGTCGGTTTGTGGCTTTCGCGGGAAACAAGTGTGTGATTTCAGTGCGTTGTTATTATGACATTTTAATTGTGTTTATAATGAACCATTCAAGAAAGAAGAACCCAAGGTAGACTTTGGCCACATCATCCATCCTCAAATATCTTCGTGGAATCATCTAAAGGTAGGACATATCAATCAATGTAAAGAAAATAGAAAAGTACAGCTACTTATAGGAATTTGATTAAGTCCTTACTTACTCTACCTAGTAATATTTTAATAATAAAACAGCCACACATACATATTTAAAAAATAAGTAGAGTAAATTAAAAGTTCCAAAATGTGACATGATTTTTAACAAATTAATTTGTCTTCCAAATAGCTTTGTTTAATGTGTTGGCTTGTGTACCGAGCTACGTCACACGCTCAGCCAATCAAATGTCTTTTTCCATCTTTCGTTGTCGTTTTATGTAACTTTATAATATCCCTTTCCCTATCGAACAAGAAATAAGAATAGTTTGACAAATTAAAATATGTGTAGTAATCATTTTATTTGACACGCTACCTATTTGACTAGTTCTATATTTTAGTTTTTATTATCTTGACTATCCAAAATCTGGGCGTATAAAACTTAATTTAGCTTAAACATAGTTGAATTTAAGAAAATATTTTTCACAAATAAAAGGTGCCTCGTTTCACTAGTTTAATTATTCTTGTTTTGAAGTAAAATTAAAAAATATATACTACCGTACTCAAGTTTTAGTTTGTTATCAATTGTTTTCGGATATTTATTAGAATAATACATTGTTTTGTAGTTTACAAAATTATGTCAACTATAGTCGCTATGCTCCCTATACACTTACCTAATGAATAATTGTGAAAAACACGCTCTACGTTAAGCTTATTTTCGAATTTTTCAATTCATGTTCGAAACTTAACGAAATTAGTATAATTGGGGTTGAGGTGGGACATCTAAAACAAGTGTCCAAGTTAGGTTGGCTTGCGTAAATATTTGTTGTCGTTTTGTCGAATAGTTTGTTATCTATCACTATAATATGATCTTCTACCCGCTTTGGTTACTCTATTGTCCAAGGCGTCATTCTCGCAATAGACTAGACTGCCGAGACGGAGAGATTGGGGTTTGATCCCGGTCGGGTGTACTGAAGGTGGGTTTTTTCTAAACGGTATTTCACTCTCCCTCCACGGAAAAGGGTATACACTTCCTCTAAATTTCAACCTTCCTAATCCTTAACACGTTAGCGTAATCAGTACATAGCGGTGTAACCCAAACGGGTATTAAGACGCAGTGCTAATTGTTGTCGATTAGTTTGCCTGTACCCGTTCACAGTACTACTAATACTACTATCTAAATCATTTAAGAAATATTCAAATTAAAGTTCTTAAAATAATGAGTGAAAACAACAATAGTACCAAAGTTATGAATAAGGAGTGGAAACCATTGACAGTAAAAAACAAGTACAACTATAAAATAATAATTCAGTACTACTACTCAGAAATATATAAAGTAAGACAGGCTCACAGTCCCAACACCAGAAAACGACAATACAAAATACCTTTATATATAAATAAATACGGAAAACACACATGAAAATAATAATATCGACACTATTTAACATGATACCAGATACCCTTATAGGAATAGATAAAATATCAAACGTTAAAAGAGAAATAAAAAAAATGGCTTATTGGCTCATAGACTTAATGAAATAATAACACTAGATTGACTAATATGACAAAATTAATAAGCTATGAAATGAACTCGAGACTGGTTTTCAAATATTAAATAAAATATAAAATGTAATATATTTAAGGAACTAAATTAAGTGTTAGAATTATGTTAGTTGTAAGAATAGACTTAAAGGAATGAAATGTATTTATTATATATTTACATTATTACATGTATGTATGACATTTATGGTGAGGTGAGGCACCAGCTGACAAGCAAATTGTACTTAGCTGGACCATGTTTAATGATTAAAAATATGTACTCTAGATACAATTTAACAAACCCACTACTACTACTACTGCTGCTACTGCTGCTACTGCTACTACTACTACTATTACTATTACTATTACTATTACTACTACTACTACTACTACTACTACTATTACTAGTACTATTACTAGTACTACTACTACTACTACTACTACTACTACTACTACTACTACTACTACTACTAGTACTACTAGTACTTTTACTACTACTTTTACTATTATTATTATTATTATTATTATTACTACTACTACTACTACTACTACTACTATTACTACTATTATTATTACTATTATTATTACTATTATTATTACTATTATTACTATTACTACTATTATTATTATCATTACTATTACTACTATTATTATTATCATTACTATTACTACTACTATTATTATTATTATTATTATTATTATTATTATTATTATTATTATATGAGACCTAATGAGGAGAAGGGGGCAAAGTATATGAGTGTTATCGTAAACCTGTGTCCCTCATCAACTCTTTTTTAAAACATTCGGGTTAATTATTCGAATAAATCGGTTATTTCGACTGACAGTCGAATGACAATTCGATAGTTAAAATCACTCAATTAATCCCCTGTTATCGAGCGTTTGTTGTCTGTTAGAAGTGAAGGGTTGCATAGGGAGGGGTGGACTGCTGCGCGCTTGGACTACACCGCTCGGCGGGATTCAGCGAACCATCGCGCAGGCGCGAACCGGCCTCTGAATAGGCCAGGTTCTCTAAGATACTAGGGAAGGGGGGGTACATCAGTCCTCGTGGTGTTTCATCGCGTGCGGACGAGAGCCTTAAGGGCAACTTATTGTAACCAAGTGCCCCTTTCGCGTAGCAGAGTGCAGTCCAGGGCTTATTTCTTTTAAAATATTCTATCGATTGACATGGATTATACTAGGAAAAAATGTTTCTTACTATAGTCTACCAATATGACGATATTCTAATGTATTAAATAAAACCATTTAATAGTCTACTGAACTATATCGATTATTTGAGCTAATGATTTAACTTCTTAACACAATTTCTATTCACCTACTTGTCAATAACTTTTTTATTTCCTGCGTTATTTTTAAGTGACAGTTTACAATGTTGGAAATGAAAACAAAACAAGTGTTGGTTGTCACGTGGGTGACATAAACGTTCGAAAACACCTGTGCGAGTATTGGGACCATGGTGACTTCACCTAAAATAAGACAAAGCTTTGTTACTAAAGTTTTTAACTAGCTTTTTGCTGCCGACAAATTCAAACTATCGGACTTTCAAATATGTCCAGAAAATTAATCTAAAACTAATGTAAAATGAGCCGATGAAACTTATCGAAAAAATTTCCGTGGGAGAATCCACTTTTTTTTCCTCTTCCGTTAGTTAAATATTTAAATTAAGAATAAAAATAGTAATCAAAATTGACACCAAGAAGAAAGAAACTGACAAATATATTATTTAAACTGTGATATTTGTCTTCTTTAGTACTTAATATACTAGCAATGAATTGTAATTAACATTTTCACAAACAGTTTCTAAAAAATGAGCTCTAGTATCATGGCCTCATGGGTACTGATTAAAAAAAATACCATTTTATGCAATCCAAGTGAGCTTCAAGAATAAACATGACTAATAAATTATAATTAATTATATTTGATATAGATTTAAATCATAAGTTTAGTCGTAAAATAAATACATAAACTAACATCACTTGAACATATTGGTCCAAAACAGAAAAATATTACTAAAAATGCCAAACGAAAAACTGTAAAAATACAAAAAGACAAGTGTGAAGTTGATAAAACTGTTTTGATGATTATATTTGATATAGTCTCCCCCCTTCCCCCTTCAAAATTAGACGGAGTCTTTCCCAGGTGACTAACTTAATGTGGTACTCATCCATTACCTACTTCAATGTCAAAACAACAACAGAACGTTAGAATACACCCTAGAGAGTCTATAGCGACCTAATGTTTTTGGTTAGAATTAATAACCTCAACTACTAATTAATTCAACAGCTAGCTCCCACGGGGAAGTAAATTGGAGACCTCCTAGGTATTGATCAACATATTGCCACCAAAATGCAGTCAACTTCCCGTTAGAAACTTATAAACTGATGGTCAATTAACTTGAGAAACTGAAGTCAACATATGTTTCTGGCGTTTTAAGATAAAAAATATATTGATTTGCAAATAAATATTTGTGGGTATTATGATTTTGTTCAAGATATATTTAATTTTAATTGTGCTGATTTAAATAACAAATGAACAGGAACCGGACAGTAAATTTGTATCAACGTGCTCAGGGAAACAAATTATTTAAAAAAAAACACAACAAAAAAACCTAGATTATCAATGCTGCTTGTCTGTAAAGTTAACATCTTCGTTGGGAAACAAACTTAGGTCTGCCTAAGTGACGAGAGATATTGTACCTAATATTTTTCAAGTAAAGTACCCTAAACTTACGGCACAGAACAGACCCACACTTTTGGGTACAACCTTGCCTGAAAAAAGAAAAAAGAAAAATAAGAGACGGACTTAAAAAACCTCATGTAGACAGCGCCGTCGTCGACGTTCGAAGCCCGGTGTGCCTAGTAGGGCAGGAAGACGTGGCGGGGTGCCATGGCCGTGGTGGTTCTCAACTCCAGGGACACCGACAAGGAAGGGGGAGGACCCCCTCTCCCCCTGCCGCCTAGGTATCGCTTCAGGGACCTCATCATGGGGGATTACGCTTTCAACGACGACGGAGAAAGGTAGGGAGAGTGAAAATGCCAGTCCTTGGTTTACTTTGGGGGTTTGACCCCGTCTATATACTCCTTAGCCCGTAAAAGACTGACTGCACCGGTTTTTCTCAAACTTTTATCAGTAGCGGACCACTTGATAAACGTTCGATGCACACGTGGACCACCCATCTTAAAATGCTACCTATCTATCACCTGTCAAAACAGGACTTTTTTAAAATGAAAGTATTTAGCAAGTATTAAGGCCAGCATATATATACATACATATACATTTATATATACAATCCGACACCTTAGACAGTCGATAGAGTGTCTACTTACCGAGTTAAAGGTCCCGGGTTCGATTCCTGGCATGGCCGAAAAATTTATCATCGATGAGAATAGGGCTCTACCCTTTCACATTGATAGATTAACTTCCGGGGACAGGATGTTGTTCCTGTCTTATTCTTAAGTTAGATTATAAGGCATATGAAGCTACGACAGGCATAGCAAACCGATAGTAGAAAATATATGACTTGAATAAAAAACAGACCCAGGCCATAGGCTGGAAACAGTAATGGATGTAAAGGGAATATTTTAATACACATTTTACAGTCGAGTTTACATAGGAAGCTTTATCTGACAGCTAGAAACGATACTAAATCTACTTTCAAGTCAATTCATATGATCTGTTACTTATAAATATACTTATGAATAATATTAAAATTGGGCTGGAATTATAGAACAACGTGTAGCTGACTTAGCGGAGTCAGCCTTTCAATATTGTAGGCCAAATTTTTTTTATTTAAAAATAATGTAACCGTGAAAATGTCTGACTCGAGATTAGATTAACATTTTTAAGTTTTATGAATTCCATAACCCGAAAACAATTCTGTCTATCCTCGGAGTATTGTTTTGATTTTGATTGAAGTCCTCAAATAAAGAATAGTTTAATGTAGGGTAATTTCAGAAAATTGACATAACATTATCTGGGAAGTCTTTACATGGAGATAATTTAGGTTAGATTACCGATTACTTATTTTTGAAAACTATAATATACCATTTGAGAAATCAGCTATACGATTGTGTCATACCATTCATTTTGTGCGGACCACCTGGCAAACCGCCACGGACCACAGTTTTATAAACACTGGATTACACAGTAACACGATATCTACCTAGGGCCGGCTCGTACCCTTTTCCATCCCTAGGCTAAGGATGAAAATGCTGCCCTCCCTTCTCATAGCTCCATGGAGTCAGCCCGCAATCGAGACATACTGAGCGAGCGGCCGCCGTCTGTTGGCGAAGATAGTTCCAACGTCTGCGGATAGAGTGTGTCATATGGTCAGAATAACGAAATCTCCGGTCGTTAATCTCAGTTTTTTTAGATCGGAGATGTTACTTTTCTATTCAAGTAGCTCCTCATTTGTCCTCCCGAGGTTGAGTTGAACCCGTTCAAGACCCACCGCTTCACAGACAAGTCTGGAAGTGTCGGGGATCGAACCCAGGACCTCTGGATAGGTAACCAGGAACTCTGACAACTTGACCACATAGGTGGTCCCCTGCATTCTCAAGATATTAAAAGAAATACAAAAATTAGGACAGTTTTAACTATTTTAAACTCAAAATATAATTTTAAAATTGTAAATTCAAATTTTATAATGTTTTATCGACTAGTCTAATCAGTTATCAATATCCAAAGTTATACTTTGTTTTATTAAAAAAATTATACTGTACTGTAAAACAAGATAACACATTTGTTTTTCTTAAATCATTAGTATTTAAATTTTTATAAAAAAAAATTTAAATTCTTCAGTTTTTCAAGATCAATCAATTTAAAAACAAAAATGGTCGAATCTTTTCAAGGCGAGCCACGTTCCTTGAATCCCTTATGTTGATAAAAATGAACAAACGTATACGTTTCTTATGCAGTCTTCTAATAAATACATTTTAATAAAATTTTACGAGATTCTAATTAAAAACTTACTATGAAAGTCTACACGCTCATATTAAAAGCAATAAGCTGATTATTTATGAGGTAGAGTCTGTTCAAGATAGTTTTGTACCTGAATGACAGTTCAAAAATTGTATGTTTAGGTTTTGGGTTGCCAACATTTGTAAAAGATCACTGTTTTGTTATAAATGCTAAGTTTTTTTATTACATGTTATATTTTACATTAAAAATAACGTAAACTTAAGTTTTCTCTCACTATTTCATTACTTTTAATAATTTCTTTTTACCCAATCCAAAACAATATTTTAAACATAATTAAAAGCACTTATTTTTCGTTTTGGAATGTTATCTATGATGTGTAATATACCGTGTACATTAATACCTTTTAATACAGGCATCATATTTACTTGGAAAAGAGAAAATACTGGTGACTTTTTAATATATAATAAATTATTTTATGATTATTTTATTGTATTTGGAAATAGTTAACCGAGTAAAATATTTTTATCCACTGCGTGAGTGCACCATTGTAAATAACTTGTTTCCGTCATGTTCAACCACATGGTTTAAAATCGTCGGTCGCCATTTTGAAGCTATGTTCTTCCTAGACCTTTTGTAAAAGTGCTGTGAATAATATTTTTTTAACGATAAATAAGCTTTGTGCATGACCTCAAATAAATATAAATAATACTGGCTTAAATTACTGTGGTTAGTTATCACATTCATACATTACCATATGTTTTCATTACAGTTATCCAAAGTAACATGCCAGCTGTTGGCGTAGAGATATATTAGAGACTACTTCTAGTAACTTTTTGAGCGGTCATCTAAGTAAACTAAGGTCGTGAATGTACTTTACCTATAGTATACTACAACTTATGAATGTGTGGAATGCCAGGCCTCCCCCGTGGTTTGGATCCCACGTTAAACTGTAGGTCCTCCATTTCATCTCACAATCACCCTACCATCGCACATTAGCATACGCGCGTATAGCCCGAATGGGTAGTAAGACGCAGTGCTAATAATAATAATAAAAATAATAATGTATATTTTTTAATATATCTGATTGCTATTCTAAATAGGCTACTACATATTTTTGAAGAATTAACTCTTTTTACATGACTTACATCCTTCATTGGTAGTAAACACATTTTTTTTACTAAATTTCATTTTTTGCCTCCCTTTCGAATCTGCCGCCCTAGGTAAATGCCTACCCTGCCCCACCCTAAAGTCTGCCCTTACTCTACCTATAGAATCCCGAGCTGTAAGGTCCGTGGTCCGTCGACTCCACAGTGACAGATCCTGTCTTCTAAGGTTTCTTAGGAAGAACCTTATCTGACAGACATAAAATAATAAATATCTACTTTCACGTATTTATACGTCAAGCCATATGATCTGCAGCTGTCACTTTTGATATATATCATCAATAGGCCTACCTATAAAATAACAATAACAATAATAATAATAATAATACTACTATAGTAAAGTATTATAATTTTTTGCCACAAAATGATATATTTTGGTTTTCTAAAAAGGTGTTTCGTATGAAAATTTTACTGTAGATAAGTATTTTCTAGCCATAACTGACATTTGAGTATGTGGATAGTAAAACACTGATGCCCTGCCCCCCTTCCCTCTCCAACTGATAACTCGAGTATATAACATCGACAAGTTGGTAGTCCTGCATAGGTCAAAACGCCCGGGAGTCGGGGCATTAATCATCGTTAACCTACACTGGGTGCTGCTGATGTTCGCTTGTCAGATGTTCCTCTCCAGGTTGTAGAGCCTGCGCGCAAGGACGGACCAACCCAAGTGACAACATAGTATAGCCCGTTTTCATAAAAAAAAGGTCCTTAATCTGACAGAAGATCTACTTTCATGTGTCATACGTTAGTTCATGTATTTTTTATTTAAGATACATTTGATGTGCACTTTATAAACCGAGTGATTATATCATCATACGTTTATAAATTAACTTAAATCTAGAACAGACACAACACCCAGCACCCCGGCCGTTAATTCATCCCTGTGAAAGGAGGAAACACACATTTCACCCATTATAACTATTTCGGCCATGTTGGGAATCAAACTCAGGACCCTTAGCTCATTAGGAAGGCACTCTACCGGCTAAGTAAAGGTGTTGGGACTTCAGGTCATGCTATCTTCAGCTGTAACTTTTGATAAATACTATCAATACCTATAAAATAACACTAATAATAATATAGTAAAATGAAATCAATGTTGACCTCAAAAGAAGATTTGGTGTTTTACGAAATGCCCTTTATATGAAAATTGGACCATAGCAGAGAGGGTTTTCCCTGCTCCTTTTTCGACAGAATTGAAGGTGCACGTGGACTGAACGTCAAGGTTCATCTATAAACCCTAATTTTTTTTATAGGAAGCCCACTTTCGACAGCCAACATTGATTGAAAGTAACTAAAATTAGGCATTGGCGTAATAAACTTTATTTTATATATTATTTAAAAAGTTATCAAAAGATCTCAATAATATTCCCTTAGAGTACTGTAAAATTTATCTTTACATTATTAAGTAAACAGGCCAGGGCTACCCTTAGTAGATGTGGGGTCTTGGTGCTCCCATTTACCTGCCTCTCCCCTCCCCCCAAAAGCTAAAAACCTAATTTTTGTTTAGTATTATTACAATAGTTTGCACCTTTATACCAATTTTCAGCCGTGTTAGGTATCAGGAAATCCCTTAAAAGATAAATACGTGTAATCATTAATGCTAGAAGCCGTGTTTTTATACATATAAGGGTTGATTTCTGTCCAAACCTTTGTTCGATTTTATTTCCCAATGAACTTGTTCTGTATAAAGGTTCAATGCACAACTGTACCAAGCTAGAATTGAACAAGTCATTGCGTTAAAAAGTTATCGTGGAACATATCCAATACAGGCAAACAAATGCAAATCGGTGGAGATAAAATTAAGAACTCGCTTCACTCGTTCAATAAATCAAACCACATGGTTATGTTTTTTTGTTTTTACACTCTGATAATATTTACCAGATCAGCTACACAATCTACTATACGACCGTGCAGTTAAAAATGTCCCACCCCAACTTGTTTTTTCCTCTTCTGTCATCCAAGCAAGCGT
>CABFWB010007705.1:0-22901 GCA_902151455.1 Timema bartmani
CTCTTACATGACCACTTGGTGACAGGAGGGGGTTGTTTACTGGCTATGTTTGAAAGGACAGTCTGGTGACTCACACATGATCACCACATGGTGACTTGTACTTTTCTCTCCAACTACTTGACACACCATATTTTGGTTTTTTACTAACAATTTAATGAACATTTTTTTGATATGGACAAATTGATGTCATTTTAAATCTAAGCTTTGTAATATTGTAAAGAAACTAAAGCTTGGCCCAGCCCTAATAACCAACAATAAATATTGCATAATACATAGATAATAACTACAGTTGGATCAGATCCATTTTCTTGGGAATCTGAATCTTGAAAAAAATTATTAATCTAAAAGAAAATTGAAATAATAAGAAAATGTAATGATTATAGCAGTGAGTCGTCAAGTGTTAAAATCTCCTCCAATGGGAGCAGAAAGAGTTTAAATCAAAAACATTGGACTGGAGTCACGATGAGGACTGTGCTGTGAATGTCTGTCTAATGACCAATCAAAGTCACAATAAAATGGTTACTTAATAGTATGGCCTTCAGAGGCAAATTAAATAAATTCATTATCATTGTTTTAGTTTGACAAAGACTAAGTTGAGGTGTTTTTCAATACTTGAAATAAATGATACCTGGGTTTGTTTTCAATCATAACAATTGATTGTAAGCACTCATAGTTTTACTATCAACTATGCATTATGTGTTATGCACTATTTATTAATCTAAGCCCAGCCTCAGATACACACAAGGTGATTTTATTAACAAAACTCACTTTTAGATTATTTTTTTGCTCTTCTTTTAAGTGTAGCAAAATGATTTTTTCAAAATTTTATAAAAAAGTTTCTACACGGTAGTAAAATAAAAGCAGCTATGTTTCTTTACTCCCCTGTGTTCTAGTGAAGAGCTCAGAATATAGTTCCCTTGTGTTCCCATAATGTAGTTCCTAGTTCCCAACGGTCATAGGAAGCCAAGAGTTACAGTCACAACCTAAGCTTAATTTCAAGGACAAGTGTAAAACAGATTCTGAACTAATTGGAGGCAACAATTACTACTTTGTCCAGTGGTAGCAGTGTGACTGTACAGATCATACTGAGTAGTTTATCTTTGTGTCTGTCTCCCCAACTCACACAATAATGTAGTGACTCGAGCTGTCCACTAGTTTCCGAGAAATAAGATGTAAGTGATAGCTGGGGAACTCTCTTGAGGAATGAGCTTCGGTAAATAAACATTCACCGTTTCTATCACAGTCCGACACAAAAAACAAACTTTGTGGGGGACAATATTTAAAAACAAGTGTTTGTGTTGGTCGAACAATTCAGGGTGGATCTTGTTCAGTCTTCAAATATATTGTCTCCGTTGATTATAAGTGTGTTCCTTCTCTGTTCAAACATTCTCTTGGCGTAGTTCACTTGTTGCGACACCTGGAACACCACAAATAACATCTTTGTTACCTTTCATTGACAGGAGGATATAACAGAACACTGGCTGCGACACTCACCCACTTAGCAATAGTTTCGTTGTCACAGCGTATACGGGGCCTCTTGATGCGTTCCTGGGAGCTAGTTGGGGGATCTGACAGCTTCATGGTCAGCTCAATGTAGTGCCTGTTTCCACCACCAGATACACCACTGTTGCTTTCCTCCTCAGGGCTGACAGTTTGGCAATTCAGCAGGTCACACAGATGTGTCTCTATTACCACACAACAGTTGGCAGAACTGCTCACTGTGAATACACGCACCCTCTCACTCGAGATCAGGACACGGAGATCATCCGAGCCACAACGCAGATACTCGTAGGCAATGAGTCTGTAACATCACGGAGATACGAGCGTTAGAGGAGATAGCAAGGACTCACTATCCGGTTCTATCTTGCTCAGTAAAACACTCACAGTTCCGAGTAGTCCTGGTTGTTGATAATGTACAGGAACTCTTGGCCTTGACTCTGTTTCTTGGAGTAGTGGGGCATCAGCCCGCCAGTACCCAGGACACAACGTGTTGGACGAAACCGACCAGGAGTCAAGTGCTTGGCGCTAGAATCAACCAGAGAACTACATTCAGTAATTGTGTCAGTACAGCTACACCAACATAACCGTATCCAACAGCTTAAACAAAGGACAAGACTTGCCATTTTTCTGGTGGCTTCACAGATTCTTAATAATCTCTTGAGTGTCGAGTTGAACAAAATTATAATATTAAAAGTACCAAATTGTGTAAATAAGAAATTATTATGTATTTTTTGTTTTATGAAATTAAGACTCTGATATTTAAAACAAAACAAAATATTTGAATTTTGAAAGACAAATTGCATTAATAATTTTACAGTAAAAAGAAACACATTTTAAAATCTAAAATAACTTATTTATTTATTAATATCTAAAAACATCTGAGCCATGATAAAGTAGAGTATTCATTTTTGAATCTACTTGATATGATGTTAAACAAAAAATTTGTTATGATTCAATTTACGATTTCTCAATATTTTTCTTATGCCTCCAAGTTGAACAGATGGCCACTCGGGGCATAATGAGTTTTAAACTGTACTGAGGACACTCTTGCATTAAACTATGTGTTCTACAGGGGATGTCTTCTTCATCTCCATCTCCTAGGAAACCTAGGCCTCAGAGGGGGTCCTGGCGCCTAAAGCACTTATTTTTTGTGTGTGACAACAATCTCAACAAAATCATACAATTATCTTGTTAACTTTTTTAAAAGTTAATTGAACATATTTTATATTCAGGTGGAAAAGTAGAATATGTTTGAGTCTGACGCCAACAAAAAACTAAGCGGGGCTCAGGAAAAAAGAGGAGTAAGGGGAAATTGGGTAAGGAAAAAAAGGTTTACCCAGATGAGGTAAGAAATGTTGGTACCTTTGATCATCATGCGAGGAAATATGTGGAAATATGCTGTGAAGATACTTATGCATACGACAAGAAGAGGAAACAAAAATACTTTACACAAAAAGTTCAGATCAACAAGTAAAGGGAAAGATTCAGAGTTATTGTCTTCAACATCATTATCAACAGGTTGATTGCAGAGCTACAGATATGTTTATCTGCTCACGAGAAGTTAAGTAAAATGTTCCAACTTCCTCACAAAGCTACATGTGTTGTAACCACAAGATATCCGTGACAAAGCACGGAACCTGGAAGCCTTTTATCCTGGGGATTTATTTTTTGGCATCGCGTCTTACTACCTGTTCAGGTTATAAGCTTAAGTAATAATTACTCTCATGGGCTAGGAAATGAGACTGTTGTATAGAGGAAGTGAACCTGCATTTGCATGGAGGGAGAGTGAAAAACCATTTAGGGAAAACCACCCCCAGTTCACCTGAGTGAGATTTGAACCTTTATCTCCCCATCCTCGGCAGTCTAGCTCAACACGAAACAATCGCTTAGCTAATTATGCCACCGAAATGGGTCCTCCTAGGAATTTGGACGGAACTTAGTAGAACGAGTGTCTTCACATGTGAGCTCATTTGTCGTCGATTGAGGCTATTAGAGGAACAGACTTTTCGTCAATGAAACTGTACAGTTTCATCCTGGAGAGAGAGCATTTGGGAATTCATCCAAACGTGGGAGTAGCCCTCTGGATGCTGTTGGGTGCACCGGGGGAAAGCTGCTACTAAAGAGAACATGCTTCATTCGCTCTCCTTACTGCACATAGTCAGAAATTCTGCAGTATGTGGACTAAAATTAGGTCATCCGTTGCTTCGCTGAAAATAAATTTCATCACTCTGCAATGTAAGTTGTTAAATGTCAATGTGTATTGTAATGTGTAAAAAGGTACTTGTATATTTAATTGAAGGTCAAAGTATGTTAAATAAAGGGGGTTCAGACTGTGTTAATCACTTAGGGGCCTGCTTGCACATCACCCTCTTTGTTGGATTAGTCCACCCTTGTCACCCCCTAATGTGACACATCTAAACCCAAACTCACAAATGTGCGCGTGTCCTTACCTGCGACTGGAATCTCGCACAGCGCTGGCGGTCTCCGAAGCAAGGTCCAGTACTCCTACCACCGGTTTAGTCACTGTCCCAACGAGACCTTTACCGAACCCCGATAACATTCCCTGCACACAAAACACAACCAGTGTATTGTGGGTAATAGAGAACAAGGTATTGAAGGAAATACCCTCTTAAAGTGTGTTTGTACCTGGATGCCCTCGTTGACGGCCCCCTCGTAGGTCTGTTTGAAGACACTGGTAAAGCCCCCTATGATACCGATACCCAACCCCTTGAAGCCTGCCACCAGGTGGTCCCCACTGCTTCCCGTGTGCAGCTTGCGTATCCTCTGACGTTTCTCCTCATGTTGCTCGTCCATGGTGATTCGGCCGAGACCGTCAGACAGAGACTCTACACAGACAACACGACACCACTTGTGGTTAACTGGGCCACAACAAGTCCCCGACACAAGTGACCCACTGTCCCATTCTGGGTCTAACCTGTGACTTTGGCAGCCGAGTTGGAGATACCGTACGAGACGTTCTGTACCAGAGTCTGGACATTGCCATCATATATGAACCCTGACACACCCTCCGCCACGTCGCTCATCAGGCCGAGTGGACTACCCAGGAAGTCCACAGAGCCCAGTATGAACGCTGCTTGCCATTTTAGCTCCTGTAGGGAATAAACAATTCCATCGTGTAAATTATTACTTTTAAAATACTGGCAAACTAGTTCCAGCGACCACTGATTGAAAGTTTCAACACTAAATGTCTTTGTTTGTGACTAATATTTTAATATTACTGATAATCAGTTACAAATAAAGAGCCAAGCAATCAAATGTAACAGTCAACAACATTTTGATAAGAGTTCAGAATGAAAATTTGAATTTGAGATTTTTACTAAGAAAAAACTAATAATTTATAATTAAGGGTGTCATAAAAGATAACTACTGACAGTTTTACTATACATATAAAAAAAAAAGAAACAACTTGGCTAGAATACAATTTTTTCCAAAATGTCGCATTAAAGACTCACATCTTTGTATTTCTTGAGAATGGAGTGGATAAAGAAATGTCCACTCTCGAAAGGATGGCTCTTTATGAAAGGTTTCAAGTCGACATTAGCGTCTTCAAACTTGATCAAAGTCAAATTGAGCTTCCTCTTAATGGACTGGAGCTGTGCTGGCAGCTTGTTGGTCGTTATTACGCTCAGACGAACCTTGGCCGCAATACACACAAACAACACAATCAACAATTTGAACCAAAACTGCACTTCATCCATGCATGCTCTCTCAAGTATTCAACTCTCCTGAATGTGCTGTAGCTACAGTATCTACTCTAGGTGAATGTACTGTAGAGTACGGGACGTACTTGCCCTGGTTCCAGCTTCAAAGTCCCAAAGTAGTATTTCTTAGCATGTACAGATGTCACCTCTGTCAGAAGTCGTTGCACCTCGAATTCACTTTCGTTCACATCCATCTGCTCTGGGCGCAGGTGGTTGTAACCAGCGAACGCAAACAATTTCAGCAAAAGAAGTTCTTCAATGGTGACAGTGAGATTCTTCATGGTGACAATCAGGTACTAGACAAAAGAGACAAGGAGGTTGAGCAACGGACTAGCTGGTGCTAAAACCAGGTGTCGCAGTCGTAGGGACGAGCCATTTTGTACTGACTCCAGCTTCAAAAACTACTTATAATATTATAATATGGGTCTACAGTGGTGATATAGTGTAGCAAGGGCTGTGTGGAGGGAGAAGTTGTGACAGTGTGGGAAGAGTGAGACAAGGACAGCAGAGAAGATAGAGTGAGACAAGGACAGCAGAGAAGATAGAGTGAGACAAGGACAGCAGAGAAGATAGAGTGAGACAAGGACAGTGCTAAATAAGCTGCCCATGATTTGTTCCTTGGACCCAAGTATCCTATTGATTGATAAAGTGGTGAGAAAATGATTTATGCTATCATTTTAATGCAGGTAGTTTGTTATTACTAATTAATTAACACATTAATTATTATGAGAAGTGGTAGTTGAAGGTCCTGGCTGAAACATTCAACACATTAAAAGATTTTTAAAAAGGATGGCAAACTTGTACGCACCTGATTATGTGTCAGCATGTTTTGACAGGTCATTCTTATAATACACTCTGTCATGCTCTAACAGGTCACCCTTGTAATACACTCTGACATGCTCTAACAGGTTACTCTTGTAATATATTGTCATGTTCTAACAGGTCACCCTTGTAATAGACTCTGTCATGTTCTAACAGGTCACCCTTGTAATAGACTGAATTGCCGATGATAGGGAGATTGGAGTTCAATTCCCTGTCAAGTGTATTGAGGGCAGGAATTCCTATATTATTTCCTTCTGATTGTACCGTACTCCGGACTCTCACTGACCTTGAAGTTCTCACAGTTGAGTGTGCGTCCTGTGAATATCCTCTCGGCAGACAGACTGATAGCAGGCAGGACACGAGGTTGCATGTCCTTGGTGCTCTTGACCGAAGGAGGAGTGACGTACATGACGACAGGACATTGTGCCTCAAACAGTTGATTGTCACATTGTACGTGTTGCACAGAAATACTGAGTGTCTCAACAACGCTTGTGCTCACATACTCTGCCATGATGCCTGTCAGATGCAGGAACAACAGCTCCTCAGGGGGTCGTTGGGAAACCAGACTGACCCCAACTCCGCAGGGCAGGTCCACTCTCACCTGGGGTACACACCACTCACCATTACAAGATAAGTACAGTAAAATATTACCAAACACAAGTCAAAGTTTCAATATTTCAAAAAAATATTATATGTTGCAGGGATTTGTAAATTTAGGTATAAATGTAATTTACATGATTAATATATTTCATCTTAAGCTGATAAATTGTTACTACCACAACATATTGATTAACAATTTCAGATTTTTGCTAAATTAATATAAAAAATGCGTATTTTAACTTTGAATACCTTTATTGGAAGTATTTAGTAGTTGTCAAATCAGGAATTTTACTTTAAAAGCAAAGTCGCAGCCGACAAGTGTTCAAAGCAAAGTTGAAGTTTCTGAAGCTTCATGCAACACTGTTACAAACTAACTACATCCCTCCAAATACCTGCAACTCAGCTCTAACATGTAATTCAAACAAAATGACAACAAAAAAACTTTGAATTTGAACAAAAGATAGGACCAACTGAATTGTTCAATAATTGAGGCGCTCTCTAAAACGATTGTATAAAATCCTAGTAGCAGGTTTATCAACCAAAAGCAACATTTTCCTCACCTGTGTTTAGGAATCAAGAGTTGAAATATAATATTTTCAATTAAATTAAGCCTGTGAAAATCCACAATTTTGATTTTCAAATTGAATTTGAGTTTTAAGAACAGGTTCAGATCAGACTCGAACCATTTATTTTAGTTTTATGATGATGTTTCAAATAGAATCTGTGTTGAATGTATTACTATGTTAAGTTTCCGAATTCAATCCAATAATAACATATTTAAAAAAAGTTGATATCAGTTAAGACATATTTTAAGTTTATTAAAAATAATGTAATCAATAGTTCTAATCTCAAAAGGTGAAACATTATTTATAAAGGACCATTTTTTTTACAAGGTATACAAGGTATTCTCTGCCACCCACGCGTCTTTCGTTACGACCGGAACTCTAGTTGATTGTATTCATTTGTTTAGTAAGTATGAATTATGGATTTGAATTTGAGCTAAGCAAATCAAATCCAAATCTTTTCAATATTAAGATTTGAAATTTCAAATCAAATTTTAATCTCAGTGATTAACGATACTGGAAAATCAGAAAAAGGAACAATTTAATGTTCCCCCATTTCAAAGTTTCTCAGCCTTTGTCACCCAAATACCAAAAAATAAACTATCTTTTTATCACCGCCTCTTACTGTCCATTTATGTTATATGTACTAATTACACTAATGTGTTAGGAATGAGAAAGGTTTAGTTTAAAGAAAATGTACAGACATTTGTGTGGATGGATAGTGTAAAACCACTCAAAATACACCAAGCAAGATCTGAACCCCGATCTCCCTATTAGTTGAAAAATGTCCACTGGACATGAGAATTAGACCTAGGGGCTTTGTATTAGAGTGTTAGTACTGTACCACTGAGACGTGTTAGTGTCAGTACTGTACCAACGAGACGTGTTAGGGTCAATACTGTACCAACGAGACGTGTTAGTGTCAGTACTGTACCAACGAGACGTGTTAGTGTCAGTACTGTACCAACGAGACGTGTTAGTGTCAGTACTGTACCAACGAGATGTGTTAGTGTCAGTACTGTACCAACGAGACGTGTTAGTGTCAGTACTGTACCAACGAGACGTGTTAGTGTCAGTACTGTACCAACGAGACGTGTTAGTGTCAGTACTGTACCAACGAGACGTGTTAGTGTCAGTACTGTACCAACGAGACGTGTTAGTGTCAGTACTGTACCAACGAGACGTGTTAGTGTCAGTACTGTACCAACGAGACGTGTTAGTGTCAGTACTGTACCAACGAGACGTGTTAGTGTCAGTACTGTACCAACGAGACGTGTTAGTGTCAGTACTGTACCAACGAGACGTGTTAGTGTCAGTACTGTACCAACGAGACGTGTTAGTGTCAGTACTGTACCAACGAGACGTGTTAGTGTCAGTACTGTACCAACGAGACGTGTTAGTGTCAGTACTGTACCAACGAGACGTGTTAGTGTCAGTACTGTACCAACGAGACGTGTTAGTGTCAGTACTGTACCAACGAGACGTGTTAGTGTCAGTACTGTACCAACGAGACGTGTTAGTGTCAGTACTGTACCAACGAGACGTGTTAGTGTCAGTACTGTACCAACGAGACGTGTTAGTGTCAGTACTGTACCAACGAGACGTGTTAGTGTCAGTACTGTACCAACGAGACGTGTTAGTGTCAGTACTGTACCAACGAGACGTGTTAGTGTCAGTACTGTACCAACGAGACGTGTTAGTGTCAGTACTGTACCAACGAGACGTGTTAGTGTCAGTACTGTACCAACGAGACGTGTTAGTGTCAGTACTGTACCAACGAGACGTGTTAGTGTCAGTACTGTACCAACGAGACGTGTTAGTGTCAGTACTGTACCAACGAGATGTGTTAGTGTCAGTACTGTACCAACAAGACGTGTTAGTGTCAGTACTGTACCAACGAGATGTGTTAGTGTCAGTACTGTACCACTGAAACGTGTTAGTGTCAGTACTGTACCACTGAGACATGTTAGTGTCAGTACTGTACCAACGAGATGTGTTAGTGTCAGTAATGTACCACTGAAACGTGTGGTCATTCTTCAGTCAGAGTACAGTTTACAACTAATGTAATTTAATCTAACTAAATTGTATTCCAGGCAAAGGGCTCTAGCCACCGTTTACACCAACCTGTAGTTCCCGTCCTTTGCTTGCTGGGGCCCTCATTGTCCCCTCCTGGACCAAAGGAGGTCTCAGGGATGTGGAAAGATTGCCCCAATCACGATCTTCCATCACCAAGTAGGCTGGCTACAATAAAAAGACAGTGTCCAGTGAAATACCATACCTTTTGTACCAGACACTGTCCAGTGAAATACTGTACTGTACTTCTTGTACCAGACACTGTCCAGTGAAATACTGCACTGTACCTCCTGTACCAGACACTGTCCAGTGAAATACTGCACTGTACCTCTTGTACCAGACACTGTCCAGTGAAATACTGTACTGTACTTCTTGTACCAGACACTGTCCAGTGAAATACTGCACTGTACCTCCTGTACCAGACACTGTTCAGTGAAATACTGCACTGTACCTCTTGTACCAGACACTGTCCAGTGAAATACTGTACTGTACTTCTTGTACCAGACACTGTCCAGTGAAATACTGCACTGTACCTCCTGTACCAGACACTGTTCAGTGAAATACTGCACTGTACCTCTTGTACCAGACACTGTCCAGTGAAATACTGTACTGTACTTCTTGTACCAGACACTGTCCAGTGAAATACTGCACTGTACCTCCTGTACCAGACACTGTTCAGTGAAATACTGCACTGTACCTCTTGTACCAGACACTGTCCAGTGAAATACTGTACTGTACCTCTTGTACCAGATACTGTCCAGTGAAATACTGTACTGTACTTCTTGTACCAGACACTGTCCAGTGAAATACTGAACTGTACTTCTTGTACCAGACACTGTCCAGTGATATACTGCACTGTATCTCTTGTACCAAGACTGCTGGTAAAACAATGAGTGCTGTACCGACATTAAAACATTTAAATGTTGAGGTTCACCAAGCTATCCATCTATCCAACCCTTGAGAGAGCTTCCCTCTAAGGCTGTTTTATTTAAGATAAATAAGGAATATCTTTGAAGATTGATACGCCTGTGAGAGTGATGAGAAGAGCAACTCACTCCAGCTGGGAGCAAGCTGGTCCAGAACCAGCCAGGTGGAATGTTCAAACGGAAGGCTGTGATGTTTTACCTTCTCCTTGAGGTCAGCAATGTGCAACACAGAAGTAGGACCATCTGTCAGCATCTTGACAGTAAGGAAGCCTGAGCCAGGTCTGAGCTTCTGTCTGCTGACAGCTTGTTCCACTGGTATGCCTGTCGTGGTCATCCGGTGGCATATCGGCTGCGGTGGTCCTAGGACTGCTTCGCTCCCTGTAACAAACTGGAATACTTAGCTCAACCACTGACCTGGCCAGGCATAATAGACTCTGCTTTAAACTATGATTGATGAATAACCTTGAGCACGGGATAGCTCAACGGTCCACTAAGAAAAGGCTACTGGCTTTCATTTCTGTGTTCGGGTACAATTTTCAAACAATATTTTAATGTGTTGCTCTAGGTTAAGTTGCATTTATGATAAATGTAATATGTTAAGTTAAGTTAGTCTGTAAGATGTGAAACAACTCTCCATAGCAGGTCTCTTACACACCTATAGATCAACTCTCTGCTATCCTCGTCCTTGTCATTACCATCACTTCACACTTTGCCATGTTATATTTCATTCCATTCTCTTTCATTTCCAATCCTTCTTGGATTAACGTACCACTCGCTCCACTCTTTTCTTCTTCTCCCTAAATTCTTACTCTGTTTCCTCATTCCTATGGTTAAAACTGTTTCTGAATGTTTTATTCTTCTCCTTCCTTCACCCTCTCGTTCCCTCAGGATGTTTGTTTCTCACTTGTCCTCCTATGTATCACCTCCATCTTGTCCATATTTCCGCTCCAATATCTAAAGTTCCTATTCACAGTTATTGTCGCCTGTGTTTTCAACCCGACATTTCTCTTTATTTGCCACTGCTTTCCTAAGCCTACATCTGGGTAGCAAGGCTGCGGCCTATTGGTTATAAGTCAAACCAATCGAGAGATCTAACCAGATAACCAAGCTAAGGCAGTGGATGAAAGAAGACACACACATTTAAATATTTAATCTCATTCACATTTTGTAAACCTATTTAAGGAAAACTTCTTCATTTTTGAGGTATATTTTGTTAGGCATGGAAGAAGGTACAGGAATGAGCACACTTGACACTGCTGCCACTGTACAAAGAAGTAATGGCTGACTCTTGAAGAATGATTGAACCTGCGCCTTCTTTTATTTTGTTATGATTGTGTATGAGAAGCTTAGTTATAGAAATAAAACCTAAATAATTTCAGTTATCAGAACAGTATTACAACTTTATAATAATACGCAAAGGCAGCCATTCTAATTGTTAAAAATGAGTACGACATTGAATTATAAACCAAACAAAACCTACAAGCAGATCCAAGATTAAAAGAGCAGGTTGTTTGCGAGCACTCCAACACTTGGAAACATGGTGAGTTCCCCCCAGACTAGGTAGACTCACCCTCGCGCAGTCCAAAGAACCCGTCCTTAGCCTGGACACACATGTTGTTGTGCATGCAGCAGAGTCGGCCCTCCTCGGTGAAGCGCCAAGTCTGAGTCGATGTTCGTCTCTGGTCCTTGCGACGCAATACCAGGTGCACGTACTGCATTGGCTGGGGGGCTGGGCCAGCGATGTCCAGTACCTGCATTCAGGAGGAGTGTGTCGGTATTACCTCTAAGGAGGAGCGTGTCGGTATTACCTCTCAGGAGGAGCGTGTCGGTATTACCTCTCAGGAGGAGTGTGTCGGTATTACCTCTCAGGAGGAGTGTGTCGGGATTACCTCTCAGGAGGAGCGTGTTGGTATTACCTCTCAGGAGGAGTGTCGGTATTACCTCTCAGGAGGAGTGTCGGTATTACCTCTCAGGAGGAGTGTCGGTATTACCTCTCAGGAGGAGTGTGTCAGTATTACCTCTCAGGAGGAGCGTGTCGGTATTACCTCTCAGGAGGAGCGTGTCGGTATTACCTCTCAGGAGGAGTGTCGGTATTACCTCTCAGGAGGAGTGTCGGTATTACCTCTCAGGAGGGGTGTGTCGGTATTACCTCTCAGGAAGGGGTGTGTCGGTATTACCTCTCAGGAGGAGTGTGTCGGTATTACCTCTCAGGAGGAGCGTGTCAGTATTACCTCTCAGGAGGAGCGTGTCGGTATTACCTCTCAGGAGGAGCGTGTCGGTATTACCTCCCAGGAGGGGTGTGTCGGTATTACCTCTCAGGAGGGGTGTGTCGGTATTACCTCTCAGGAGGAGCGTGTCAGTATTACCTCTCATGAGGGGTGTGTCGGTATTACCTCTCAGGAGGAGTGTGTCGGTATTACCTCTCAGGAGTGTGTCGGTATTACCTCTCAGGAGGGGTGTGTCGGTATTACCTCTCAGGAGGGGTGTGTCGGTATTACCTCTCAGGAGGAGCTTGTTACCTAGTTTATCCTAGCAACGTGGTACTTACCAGTGCATTGGGGTGTGAGGTGTATTTAGAGCGTGGGTCTCGTGGGGGCCCACTACCCTCGTGTTGAAGCTGCCCCTCTCCTGTCATGCGCCAGAGTTGCCCTCGAGCTCCAGGAACCTTGTGACTGAGAACTACCCTGCTCGACCCAGGAGGAACATCGAGAACTAGCTGCTGACTCTCCAGTTCCAAGGGACTGACCCGCACATCGCTGCTCTCTGCAGCGCTGTTGGGAACAACACAACATTCACCTTCACTGGCAGTTTCAACTAATATGGCTGGCACTTTTGGAAACCATGTTGACCAATCTGATTGTAAAATTGACCAAGCATATTTGCAGGGCCGGCGAATACAGAATAACCAACTTTACAAACAAAACTGACTCAATGAGCATGAAACAAGTCTGCAATCTTGACAACAAAAACACTCCTGGTCCTCAGACTAACATCCTTCCTCTAGAGTAGTAAACCAGGAAGATCGAAGCTCTGATTGTAATTATTTGTTTGTGTTAATGAGGAGCAGTAGCCAACTAGTGATAGACCACAGTTATGTCACCCCTAGCCCTTACTTCCGGAATGTTGATGTGAAAGCGATGTAAATGAAGTTTTCATATGTGAGACTCTGGCCATCGCAAGCATCTCCCGACTTCTCCAGGTAAGTCATGTCGTAGGTTTCCAAGACCCCCCCTGGGGCCATTAATGTGATACTGTGGGCTTGTGTGGGCTCGTCCCATGCGTAGGGCATAGAGGAGTGGGGGCGCACCACAGTTTGTAGACTCTCGACCGGAACACAGCTCTGCGGAGACAACAAACATCTTTGCACTAACTGATTTTACATTACTAAAGTATATTACTAAGAAGTTGTTCTCAAGTTGGAGATATAGCGCAATTATGTGTCAGACCTACCTGGAAGAAAATGAGAGGAACTTCAGAGAAATTGTCGATGCGCAGAGGAGGAGGGATGGTATCAGCGTCTGTGAACACGATGAAGTACGTCGCTCCTTGCAACACGACCTCCACGCGCAAGAAATACATCTTCCCAACAACATCTCTATCAAACACAACAAATAGCATTGGACACAATGTTCACCACACTAATTAGCTTTGACTTGGACTCAGAAATATGGTGTGTCAAGTATTTGGAGAAAAAAGTACCAGGTAGATAAGTCTTTAGACCTCTTTGATAAGAACAATATCAATATTTTAAAGTAATTTACTATAGTAATCAATTAGTATTTGTGAAATAAGTGACTAAGGTGAAACCTTATCTGTGCAGTCCAGTATTCATGTGTGAGTCACCAGACTGTCCTTTCAAACATAGCCAGTAAACAACCCCCTCCTGTCACCAAGTGGTCATGTAAGAGTCACCAGACTGTCCTTTCAAACATAGCCAGTAAACAACCCCCTCCCCTCCTGTCACCAAGTGGTCATGTGTGAGTCACCAGACTGTCCTTTCAAACATAGCCAGTAAACAACCCCCTCCTCTCTGTCACCAGTGATAGACTAGAACAAAGGACAAAGTTGTCTGTTACCCAACGTCATTACTACCTCACTTCTCACCCACACCGGAGAAAAGATGGACCAATAATAATCACGTTCAAAATAAAGATAAGGCTCAAATAATTATGTTTGCAATATAGCAGCCATTTTGTAAAACGCCATAACCAGTCAAAGATAATAGTCTACTGTTTACCGAACATTGATGTGCCGGGAGTCATTGCTGTCTATGAGGAACCCCCCTGACCACATGCACCCTGGCACGTCCACAAGACGCAAGCACAGCTGTTGGTCCTTGTCGAGGCGCGGCCAGTGGAAAGCGAGACAACAGTCAGGTACTGCTGTTAGAAATGTTGCTTGAGCCCCAGGATCTGTCTGTAACAGTCAGGTACTGCTGTTAGAAATGTTGCTTGAGCCCCAGGATCTGTCTGTAACAGTCAGGTACTGCTGTTAGAAATGTTGCTTGAGCCCCAGGATCTGTCTGTAACAGTCAGGTACTGCTGTTAGAAATGTTGCTTGAGCCCCAGGATCTGTCTGTAACAGTCAGGTACTGCTGTTAGAAATGTTGCTTGAGCCCCAGGATCTGTCTGTAACAGTCAGGTACTGCTGTTAGAAATGTTGCTTGAGCCCCAGGATCTGTCTGTAACAGTCAGGTACTGCTGTTAGAAATGTTGCTTGAGCCCCAGGATCTGTCTGTAACAGTCAGGTACTGCTGTTAGAAATGTTGCTTGAGCCCCAGGATCTGTCTGTAACAGTCAGGTACTGCTGTTAGAAATGTTGCTTGAGCCCCAGGATCTGTCTGTAACAGTCAGGTACTGCTGTTAGAAATGTTGCTTGAGCCCCAGGATCTGTCTGTAACAGTCAGGTACTGCTGTTTGAAATGTTGACATCTCCTTTAGCTCAGCTTGATCCCCCAACTATTGTAAATTAGCTCAGCTTGTTTCCCCGACTATTGTAAGCTAGCTCAGCTTGTTTCACCGACTATTGTAAACTAGCTCAGCTTGTTTCCCCGGCTATTGTAAGCTAGCTCAGCTTGTTTCCCCGACTATTGTAAGCTAGCTCAGCTTGTTTCCCCGACTATTGTAAACTAGCTCAGCTTGTTTCCCCAACTATTGTAAACTAGCTCAGCTTGTTTCCCCGACTATTGTAAGCTAGCTCAGCTTGTTTCACCTACTATTGTAAGCTAGCTCAGCTTGTTTCCCCGGCTATTGTAAACTAGCTCATCTTGTTTCACCGACTATTGTAAACTAGCTCAGCTTGTTTCCCCGGCTATTGTAAACTAGCTCATCTTGTTTCACCGACTATTGTAAACTAGCTCAGCTTGTTTCCCCAACTATTGTAAATTAGCTCAACTTGTTTCCAGAAACAAACCAATGTTGTTGCGAAACAGCGTTGAGCAAATTGCAGTTGAAAGCTCGACTTGTTGTGAAGTTGGAATTTTGGTGAAAGAATAACAATGTTGGTGTTCCTGTATCTTCCTCTCCCTGGTCTCACGTCAATCCCAAACTCGTACATGATGTCAGGACGAGAATCTCGGAGAGAGACACGTAATCGTCTGACTTGGACACCCTTTTGAAGATGAAATGGCTGACAGAACTGAAACAAACAAACATCCATTTAGAAACAGAAGTATGATTTGCCACAGTCATTAGAATTGTTCAAAATAAAGCACATGCAGATTACACTAATTTTAAACCATCAGCGAAACTTGTGGAGAACAACCGACTCGTGGTAGATAAATGTTTTACTACAAGTTCCAATGTTTATATTCAAAGAAAAACTGAATTAAATTATACGAGATATTTACAAAGCTGAAATATTTTTATGATGGAAAAATATATTACGTTTACAAATTTATAAATATCTTTAAATACTACATATAGTTAACACAATTTTTTATTGCTGCCTTTGCTGATGAATCAAGTAAATATTCAAGGCATGCAATTCAATTTATCACTGGAGATTTTTGTCACATTAATGTTAATTTTTAATTTAAATAGAAGTACACGATTACAAAAATTAAACATAAATAACTAACGTATCCAATTAAGTATTGTTTACTAATTTCCTTTTGTGTGTTTTAGTTTCCTCTTTTAGGAAGTTGTGTTTGCCACACCCTCTCATTGAGTTGTGATAGAATGAAACCTAGGTCGGGGGAATGGGCGGTTGCCATTACCTAACGTAGCGGCCCTGGTCCTATCTACATAGTTTGGTGTGTGTTTAGCACGCATGACTGACTTGGGAGGTCACAGTTCCACATGTATGGAAGTATTACCTGCGGGATATCCTCAGGGTGGAGTTTGTTTCCCACCCTTGCCACCAGGGTGTGACTAGCTTCAGAGTCGGAGAAGGAGAATAGAAGAGGGGCGACCATGCGGGCAGTTTCATGTTCCTCAAACTGTCCTGCCGCAGTTTCTGGGACTCCCTCTTGTCTGAAAACCACAGGGAGCGCTGTCTTGTTCACGAGCCAGAATGGAGCAGACACAGAAACCTAGAAACAAACAGAATGTGTTGGGTTCAATTCCTGTATTTAATACTTGATGTGCTAGATTCAGTTGGTTGTTGTTCTCGACATTCTCAACTAATTACTGTGTTAGGGACAAGGAACACTTCATTCCGTAGTTTGTGCGGAGAAACAGGGGAAAACTAACCTAAGTTCACTGAAACATCGTCATCATCATCGTCAATAGAGTACAGTGAGAGACTGACGCCTTAGACCATGTCAGCACAGATTTTGTAAGTTGATGTAGCAATGTTTAGAAATAATATAAAGTGATTTTTTAAAAGCAATGTAAAAAATAAAAAAGTATTTAGTTTCACCTCTATACCAGCTAGTATCACCTCTATACCAGCTAGTATCACCTCTAGACCCGCTAGTATCACCTCTATACCCGCTAGTCTCACCTCTATACCCGCTAGTATCACCTCTAGACCCGCTAGTATCACGTCTATACCCGCTAGTCTCACCTATAGACCTGCTAGTATCACCTCTAGACCCGCTAGTCTCACCTCTAGACCCGCTAGTATCACCTCTATACCCGCTAGTCTCACCTGTATACCCGCTAGTCTCCCCTCTAGACCCGCTAGTCTCACCTCTAGACCCGCTAGTCTCACCTCTATACCCGCTAGTCTCACCTCTATACCCGCTAGTATCACCTCTAGACCCGCTAGTATCACCTCTTTACCCGCTAGTATCACCTCTTTACCCGCTAGTATCACCTCTATACCAGCTAGTATCACCTCTATACCAGCTAGTATCACCTCTAGACCCGCTAGTATCACCTCTAGACCCGCTAGTCTCACCTCTAGACCCGCTAGTATCACCTCTATACCTGCTAGTACTCACCTGTATACCCACTAGTCTCACCTCTATACCCGCTAGTCTCACCTTTTTACCTGCTCCCTTGTTGACACTGATACTGCCGTGTAGGAAGAGACGTCGTCCCAGAGAATCATGGACCTTGAACAAGTGGTTGGAACTAGTTGCACTCGGAGGAACCACAAGGGAACCTGATTGGGGGAAGTTGTCCAGATGGAAATTCAGTTCCACCGAGGACTCTATGTTAACCTGGAGACAGGAGCGAGCAAGGGTGAGTCTGTCGTATTCACAGATAGCAAGGACTCTTGTTCAGACACAATCTGTGTCCACTCAATAGCACAGACCTGATGTATGGCTGTGGAAAGTCCTGGCTTGATACGGCCCACCAGTCCGCCCACCTCTCTGACTGTGTAGTACAAGTCACAGGGCAGCAGGTTGGCAACAGTGATTGGAGGCAGTAGAGTGATCGTGTGAGCTGGTTGGATGATGAGTGGGGAGCCCAGTATACCAACTGGCCGGTCTGGGGGGTAGTTGTCCCGGCTCACAGCGGTACAGAACCTGGCGCACACAAGTACCGGCCAATGTCAACACCAATCAATATTACATCTCAATGTTTGTACACATGTGTACTAAGCACGCTAATATGTTAGGAATGAGGAAGGTGTTATTTCATGGCAATGTACCCACATTTGCGTGGAGGTATGTGACATGTTTGATTTCCTTCGCTCCCCCTCCACTTGGCTCTTGGACACAGCATGGAGCTGTTGGGTCTAGGGACCAAGGTTTGAGGTCAACAGAGAGAGATTGGGTTGAGAAGGGTATCAAGAAGGCCCTCCCCTATTCATCCACATGTGGCTGGGACACAAACATCGTCAATGTTACCCGACAGGTATCTCTGTGTCATCTCTAGTTGAGTGGATCTACAATACCAAACAACCCTCTCAGCACTTGCCCGCTAAGTGCAAGCAAAGCCAAGTGTATACCTGTATTTGTAGTCCTTGTTGCTGTGACACTGCATCGTCTCCTCAAGTACGTCTCCAGGCTGAGTTACTCTGCCCCAGAAGATAGGCTTGTTGCAGAACACATAGCCATCACCTGGATGCTGTGTCTTAACTATAGGTCGCACAAACATAGTGGCCATTACGTGAGACAGAGGGATGGGGACTACGCCACCTGGGGACACTTGCAGGTACTTAGTGCTCCTGTCTGAAACAACATGTAACATTACTTGAGTTCTATACATAGGTGCGTGCGGAGGAGAGGACAGATGGGGTGTCATAAGAAGAGTCAATGAAAAGAGCACCAATCTGGCGATGATTCTATGAACCGAGGCCAACTGGATGGACTGTAGTAATGTAACTTGTTTATTTGTCTAGTTTACTATGATATTAAATAACAAAGGGGCATATTTTAAGATAATTATTTATTTTGATAAAATTTTGTCTTTGTTTTGTGTGTTATTTAATTTTTTTATATTTTAGCAAAGGAAAAAGAAATACCGTTTTTTTCCTAACTATAAAAGTCTATATAAATACTTTGACTTTCTGCATAAAATAAACATTTAAAGTGGATATTTTAGTTCAAAACTAGGTTGATGGATTTATAAAATATTATCCAGTGGCGTTTACTCAATGAAAGCAAGCGAAGCAATGCTTCCCTAAAATTAAAAAGGGAATAAATAAATTAAGAGGGAAGTAAAGTTAAAACAAATTATTCTAATTAGAAAGCTCTCCAACAAGTAAACTGTTAATAATAGTTGAGGTGAGAGCTCTTCGTTCTCGGACTGACCGGTCAGCCAGCTGGTCTCACCTTTATTCCGTCGATCGTTTGTTTCCAGGTCTGTCCGGGAAAGGAAAGCAACGTTTCCCTAGGCGAGTATAAGCTCAGTTTACTTTCGTGATTGAAGTATAATATACTGTTAAACTCTTATCTTTAGGTTGCTTTTAGCAATATTTATTGTTTCTGGATATAATTATGAGCACTATCTCACAAAATAATGTATCTATCATCAATTTACAGTTAGTTTAGTTTTATTTTACAAGAATATTGACGCTTGTTTGATCCTTCAAGGGGAGCATACAGTAGTAGAATGATGAGTGCGTCAACAATTGCAGCAGTGGAAGAGAAGGCTGCTGTGTTCAAACTATTAAGGAATATTTTGAAGTATAATTTTTCGTCCAGGTATTTTGACAAAAAAATAATAATAATAATAATTGACCAGGCAGACCGACTCCATCTTTAGGCAACCAATCAACAACAACAAAATTCTGACATTTCAACACTCAACTTCATGAAAGGGTTTAGTAATTATCGGAGTGTTGGGAAACTATTGTTGACCTTACTAACGTTAGTGGCGTGTAGAGTAAAACCAGATTCAATGATATTAATAATATATGAAAAGCTGTTAAAAAGGCGTGCCAAAGTTCAAACTGAAATGCAGTCCATAGCCCTAAAGAAAATTTTGGCAATCTTAAATTGACCATTATTTATTATTATCATATTTTTTTTGTTTTAATTAGAATTACAATTGTTGTTTAAATACTCATGTGTACGATATGTATATAATTTAATGATTGAGTATTATTTTGTGTCACCCCCCAGGGAAAGAGCATTGTGAGCTTCCAATAAAACTAGGTTCCATCAGACCCCCTGATTGCTTCCTTTGTTCAGAATTGACCACACAACACTGATGTCATTGAGATTGTAGTTTGGTGAGCCCAACTCACTGATTGTGCTGATAAGGCTGCCATTGTCCAGTTTGACCTCCACACTGTCCTCCAACTGATTGCTAAGTAGCAGAGCTGATCTCACAGTGACCAACTTTCTGGCAGACCCTTCTAGAGTCACTTCGAACACAACACGAGCAGGACCCACTACCTGCGTCGTCTGAACACAAAAACATGGCAAGTTATTGTACTGTGCTAGTTCTGCGGACACGAGGATTGACTTCTAACATTCTTTCATTTAGACCAACTTGTAGTCTACAGTAGCTACAGGTCCTGTCACCTCCACTACAGACTACAATAACTACAGTTCCTGTCACCTCCACTCAGGGGAAACTAGACAACAAGCGATACAAGATGAGGTATTACGTGTGAAATAAACTACCTCATGTATGTTATAATGTGTTCTTAAGGAAACATATTTGTACTTCATTCTCTACAATCATTCTATATTGTTTATTTAAGGCCCATTTGATAATATAAACTTACAAATCGTTCTTCTGTGTTGGCTTGTCGGAAATACACGCCCACTTTATCAACTGACACTGACGAGATAGCTTCCCAACCGTCAACCTTCACACTCAACTGGTGGAGTCTTAGTTTGTGAGTGTCCTGGTGCCTGGCTTTACCTGGCAACCACAGTACAGCAAGTTATCAACAGTGGCTTTACCTGACAACCACAGTACAGCAAGTTATCAACAGTGGCTTTACCTGGCAACCACAGTACAGCAAGTTATCAATAGTGGCTTTACCTGGCAACCACAGTACAGCAAGTTATCAATAGTGGCTTTACCAGACAACCACAGTACAGCAAGTTATCAACAGTGGCTTTACCTGACAACCACAGTACAGCAAGTTATCAAACAGTAAAAGTCTTCTTTGCTATTATCTTTCTAAATAAAAATCATAAAATGTTTTTCCTGATTTTTTCATGTTCTCTTGATGGACTGAATCACTGACTGACCTTGTTGCCAAGAGGAAGAGCAGTTATGGTAGAGGAAGGAGATAAAGGTACTCTAAAAGGAGAAAGAACCATAAACCAGTGCCAATAATAGTAATAATAAATGAATAAAAATCCGTTGAAATAATAGGTAGCAATCCACCGACACTATTAATTCTCATAGAAGAAGGGTTGCCAATACGACACAAGTCAGGCTCTGCTCATTTAAGAGAGGGAGAGAGAGGGCTCTCCATACTCCTACATGGCAATGATCCGCTCAAAGCAACACTCGACCACTCATGTCTAGCAGTCAAAACATCACCTCTCAGAAACAAGGGTGGAGGAGCTTCACTAATAAACTATTAACTATGAAAATATTTGTTTATGTTTAGTTACGGCCATTGGTCTGTTATGTACATTACATTTAAAACAAATATGAAATAAAACACCTTATAGCTCATTTTATTGTATAGTTATTATATAAAAACACAAAATAATACTTTTTCAAATCCACATAATAATACAACAAATCAAAATTTTGTCCAGCTAAAAAATTTGCCGTTTCTTATCCGATTTTGGCCAAACCAGTTTAAAACTTTATAATTATGTCAAGCAGTATTTCGTCAAGAACGCAGGGTGGATCCGTTTACACAATAACATTCCCTTATTTTGGATTTAGATTCAAATTTTTTTTTTTTAAATAATTATTAAAAAAATATTCAAACTTTTATTTGTACTAGAGAATATTTCATTTTGAATTTGCACTCACCTTGAATTGAAAGTGTACTAATTTTAGTCCCTGTTTACAATCTAAACACAGATAATAAGAAACAAATGAATATTTACCACTTCCTTGGAAAGTGAAAGGCATAGTTTCCCCTGGAGAAACCACTTCCCACGACTCATCCACATTCAGGGATTGCAACACTTCTCTTACAGACTCAAACACTCTGAAACAAATTGAAAGATAAGATAAGATATATATCAACAGTAACAAGCAGAGATTTGATTAGTTTGGGGGAGGTTGGTATACTTGTCTGTGGGTGTGATGATGGGTGTGAACCACACTTTCGAGCCAGTGTTGTTGCGGAGAGCAAAAGGAACGAACGGAGAGCGTCGTTTGTATCCCGGTGGACTGCCCAACACTTTGCTACCACTGTTTTCATTCCTGCAAGTTGACAAACAGAGTTTCATTTTGTTCACCTGACATCAATATTGTACATTTATGTTTAATTGCTGTTTTGTACATTGTCAAAGATTTATCAGATTACGATTAAATATTTTAAAAAGATTTTAGTAAATAAAGTCATAAAAATAAGTACAATATAATAGTTTTCTAAGCATAAAACAATTAGCAAAAAATATTCAAACATAGATTAAGATTTAACAATATTTCATTATAATATTTTTTATAATTTGAGGTATTTAGTGCACTTTCTGGACTGACTGATTACATCAGCACACAAGCATTTCTATGAGCGAGAGAAAAAGAGCTAACCAATTTTGCCGGAAAGGTATTCTCACATACCCCCAGGGTTATTTTACTCGCCATAATTGACACGGGACCAACGGTTTACTTCCCTTCTGAAGGAAGTTGTGCTAGGGAATTTTATTGCTCAAGAAACATCTGTCGACCCCGGCTAGGTCTGAACCCATAAACATCAGGTCATGA
>CABFWB010007706.1:8454-18706 GCA_902151455.1 Timema bartmani
TTTTTTTTTTTATTTTTTTTTTTCAAAAATGTTGAAAGTATATTAGGGAAAATTCCAAAGGCCTTTGCCATTTCTGATTTTTTAAGTCCCTTTTCCACTTCTTTTATCACCGCTAATTTTTCGGCCAAAGTTAATGATTTATAGGACTGTGGCTTGGACAGTGATATCACGATACACACACAAACACTACTGTACAATATGTAATAAACAAAACTAAACAACAAAACAAAAACTCGCACGTTACAAGAATATTGCTACGTCCGAATCACTAAGAACAGCGCACGTAACTTATCAAGAGGTTAGAGCTTGACTAACGGAGTATAGAACTGTACGTGTAAATAAAGACGTATGGGTGAGCGGGGAGGAGGAGGGTGTAAAGAAGTATACTCACTACATTCCAACGTTGCCTCCCCTGTTTCCAAAAATAGAACAACACGGTGCCGCAACTAGAAGTAGAAAAACAGTACTGCACAGTACATTACAACTTAAGAAAATTTTGAACTAACCTAAAAAAAATTCGATCTATCCACGATTTTTTAACATTTGTTTGATACAAAATTCACGGAACTGGACGAAAAATTCGAATTAAAGACGATTACGAATTACGGAATTTAGAATTAGTCAGGTTCCACTATATATCAACTTTTAATTTAAAAAAATCTAGGACTGTGCTATGGCAAACAAAGGAAATGGTGAACAATGCAAAAGAACATTCACAGATTTTAATAAATGCATTTATTATCGAAACCATAACTTTTCAATATTTTTTTAATACAGGTGATTGAATAGTACTTATTCTTCTAAATTGACAACAAAAAATCATATATTCTAATGGGAAACAAGAAAATATCAGGAACAAATATTAAATTGGTAGCATTAAAATAGGTAAACATTGGTAAAAAATACATTATATGTACAATATATCTTTCTGAGAATTATTTCAATCATCATCCATCTACATTTCCATAGAATTGCAGCAACTGATACCACAACAGTCAGTACAAGCACTTGTACACATCATCTCCTGTCTTTTTCACACACATTATCTGGTAGCACAATGACTTGTGGTGTAACCACATTTGACAAATTTCATAAAATGGTTGGGCACTGGTGCTTGTCTCATCTTCGTTGGTGTCAGTCTTCCCTGACGCAATTCCCAACTCCAGCTGAGTGTGTGAATTTCAGTATTCCTCCACTGTTGGACCTAGTGATAAACTCTTAGACAGTGAAATGTGTTTGCGTCTTTTGTGGGAGGCGATATTTCTGGTTTCACTTGAATGGTAGATTTAGTTGCCTTTGATGCAAACGTTTGAAGCCATGTCTCATCCAGTGTAGCCCCCACGCTTCCACCATACAAAGACACCATAGCATCATGACCAGTCACCTGAATCTCATCCAGTGTATCACCCACACTTCCCCCGTACAAAGATAACATAGCGTCATGACCAGCAGCCTCAATTTCTTCTTCGGTTTTTCCTGGTGTTTTGAAGACGGCAGCTTGATTCTTGAAAATATCAATTTTATTTAATAAGTTGATGGTGGCACTTTTCTCACGCCCAAAGGGTTTTGTTGCTATCACATTATAGCATTGCATGAGTGAAAAGAATGTGAGAACAGACTTCTTTACCAAGTGTTTGTCTTATCTTCTTGATGTAATAAATAGTCACGTATCTTGAAGACTTCTTTGGTTCTGGCAAAAGAAAAGTGTCACAACATTCAACTTTTAAATGATGAATTAGTCTTTACCATTAATTAATATAGGGTAATTTTGTTCTAATTCTAGACCTTATTTGACAATCGTGACGTCTGCATCCGCTAGATATTGTTTGGTGGTACGCCCAGCTGCTTGCAGCTTGTTAAAGAGATTAGTTGTGAAGGCTTGTTTATTTTCTATGCTGTAAATAAAGATTTCTTTCTTCATGGCGATGGCCATTGGTGGTAATAAATTTACCTTTGGTCCTTCGAAACCTCCCGTTCGTTTCCTATGAGTTTCCGACTTTGTTGATAGCATTTCTCCATATCTATCAAAAAAATGGTTGCCTTGCCATACTTTATATATACATATTTCTCATAGGCAAGAATAATCTCATCAAAGGTTTGTTTTTGACTTCAAGCTAGATGATGGAGCAACCACCCACCATCAATGACAAAATGCAAATTTTCAGGCATGCTTATATCAGTGCTCACTTTCTGACGTGTATAGTTAGCAAGCTGAGACTTCCCTGATTCTCTCATCTGTCCGCACTTGTTAAATAAAGAAGCAGTCTATGTGTAAAGCTCGTAACAAAACACCTCCTTCAAATCAAAGCCAGTGGTCTGAGCGCAAAGCAACAGGTCCTGGAACAGTATATCAAGCGCAATGATAAAGTATCATCCTTGGATTTAACTACTGGAACTGATTTCATTGGTTCCATTTGTTTGGTTTTCCTGGAAGCTAACTTAGTAACTGTTTTTCAGTCATCTCACTGACTTTTTTCCGTCGTCTCATTGACTGTTTTTCTGCCAACTTCTTCTGCCATTTCTGGATTCACGTCGTTACCATAGGTTACTCCGGTCATTAAATTACACAGTTACCGTCTCTTTTAAAAATATTAAGCTGATCTACATATTTAAGAAGTTTCTTTGTTTCATCATTTTCACGTGCAATTCTTTAACTCGTCATGGTTACGTGTTGATTATTAACTGCATGCTTAACACCAGAAAACACTTGCATACAACTCTTCACATGGGCACAAAATGGGCGTGGCATTACCCAGAGAAGCTGTTGTTGTTCAATCATTCCTCTTCCATGTGCCATTCCACCTTATAACTTGATGATTATCATGAGAACTTGTTCAATAATCAAGGCTATTGATAGGCCTCCCCTAAACCTATCACTTCTTTTGACAACATTTAGACCCTTTGTGAATGCATTGAGTACTTCAGGAACCATAGTTTCAAGCTTACTCATACTCTCCAAATACAGGTGTGAATAAATGGCATAAAAAATTATGGCCACATGCGGTAAAGAATGGTAGCATTTCTTTAACCATCGCTAGATGAAGCTGCCAATTTCCCGCTCATTCTGTTTTTACTAAATTTTTCAAAATCTCAACAATTTTCAGGTATTCTAACCAAAGTACTGGTGTTCTGTATATCTATAGTTATTCTTTGGTATGGTTTGGTCCAAAATGTGGGTTTATGTCCCACGCGTGACGGCCATATTGAAAAATCCACCATATTGTACCTACGCACGCCCGAAGTTTGGTAGACTTTTCACCATGGTTTTCAGCAGGACTTTTTTTTAAGTAAGAAACCGCTGACATAAATTCTATTACCATTAATTCTAGGTTCAATTACAATTTGACTAGGCTAGTGGGGGAGGGGGTATAACCCCTCAAACTCCCTCTGGTTTTGCCACTGGTGCTATCAGATGATTTTGAAGGAGCACGGCTTCTTCAATGGTGTCCACTCCTGTCATTAGGTCATCCACGTAGATTCCTTCAAAACTACCCCTGACGCTATGGAATAGTGGTCTTACTCGCCACTTGCCAATTGATGCAAAGTTCGTGTTGCTAAGTATGGTGCACACGTTTCTCCATAAATGTATGCGTTTTGAAGCGCGTGATAATATAATTTAGATAATTTTGCACAGTTGGACCAACCATCCAAATATCATTCGACGATGATTCAGAACTAGTGCTTTCTGATGCATCGAAGACGATGCGAAGATTGGTTGCTGTGTTAGAAATTTAAAAATCTGGATGATGTGGAATATAATATTCCAAACTTGATGGTAAACAAATGTCTTGATCTTTCAATGGACCCATGTGACCAAAAAGTTCATATTCACGCATAAATGCACAATATTGTTTATGTTTGTTTGGTTGCTTAGCGAGTCTTTTCTTCAATTGATCAAATATTTTCATAGCTAGATCTTTGAATTATCCTTGCATGGCATTTTAACAATGTATCTACCTTATGGAGATTAAGTTATGTTTTCTGAAAAGTGTGTTTCGTATTTCAAGTCATCACCAAAGTAGTTATGTGTAGTATTTCAGTCTTCAATCTTCCAAAATTTCTGAAGTTATAAATCCATATTTTGTGTAGAAATAAATTACAAGATGTTGCTGGTGATGAACATTCGCGAAATACTTACCCTGCCACAGTCCAACCTAGGTTTGCTTTTGGTAATATGGGTGATTCGTTGGAAAGTTTCACTTGACCAATACACATTAAATCCCAAATGATCTCAGCTCCAAGCAAAGTATCGGTTTTACAGGCTCATAGAATTTAGATCAACTAAAGCAATTGTTGATGTAAATGTCCAACAAGAGATATCAACATGTCGTGTGGCTGGAAGTTGTTCCGTAATTTTGGGTAAAACAAGGAACTCTAGATTAAATTTGTAGATATTAAATCTTGATGTTATGAATGTGTTGCCACTATTATGTAGATTCATTTGTAGATCCATTTATACTCGTAACAGGTGTAAAAACCTTGATTCGCTTAGGACCCAATCGTTGACACAGTGCCTAAACTAAAATCCTGAGTCCATCAAAGCTCTACAAGTAAATAAAGTCCCTTTAGCACCCACAATCTCAATCATTTTGATTCTTTCATTTATTTGAAGTATTTAACGTGCACTTTCTGAACCGACTGATTATATCAGAGAAAGAGAATCTCTATGAGTGAGACCGAACTGGCTTATAAATTTTGCCGGGAAATGTACTTTCACATACCTTCAGGGTTCTTTTACATGCCAAAATCGACATAGGCTTTTCTTCCGCTACAAAGGAAGTTGTGCTGCGGATTTTTATCGCTCAGTAAAAATTCGTTGACCCCAGCTGGGTTTAAACCCACGAACATCGGGTCCTGAGGCGATCACTTTACACCAACACAACTGAGGTCAACTATATTGTCAATCAAAGCTGTATAAAGAAGAATATGACTCGGTTTTTGACACTGCCTGAAGAATGAGCTACAGTCACTGGTGATTGTGACTGCAAGTTGGGCTCAATACATTGATTATTAAAGTACCATTGTTGAGATAGCTTGATTTTTTATTTCTATCCATTATTACATTTTCATGAAAGTTTAATAAAGTATTGTGTAATTTGTCACACATTTTGCAAGGACCTGACTTGCATTAACCTAATATATGGCCTGGCTTTAGACAGTTCAGAGATAAATGAAGTGTTTTGACCTGTTTAATCGATCTTCAATCGACAGTTTCAATAACTGTTCACCATGAAACAGTAGATGTTGCGCATTGTATTTCTTACATGCATCATACTGTAACACAAAATATGTGTTTGCAAATTGTTTGGAGCTTGAACTTGCCTTCACGAACAGCTTATGTGTGTTGATTGTTTGTGGTTTGCTTGTTTGAAGACGATTAGTTTAGATAGCTTCAGACACCTTACCCAATGATGCTACGTATTGATATTCACGATACGTAGCCGTGTCTAGTTTGGAACCAAGTAAATGAACCACGAATGTGTCCCAACTATCAGTGGGTTGATTTAATGCCTTGAGAGCTCTGATGTTCCTTAGCATACTATCTAGTAACTGTCGCAAAGAAGTAGGCGATTCTCTATCCACCTAAGTCAAAGAGAACTTTTACCTGTTTCTCAACAATTAGTTTCTTGTTTTGGAACCGTGCTTATATTAATTTCCATGTTGTTGTGTAGTTGGGTAACTTAAGTTAAAGAAAATTGATGACATGGGCTGTGTCGTCCTTCAAAGACGAGCGAATATAATTACATTTCTAGTTATCAGTTATGGACTCATTGTTGTATAAAGGTGAAATAAACACTTCAAAATAGTAACCAGGTTCGTAGCTTCCACAAAAAAAGAGGCAAATTTATAGTTGAAATTTTGAAAAACACATTTGTTTATGGAATTTTTGTGGTGGTTGAACTGGCATCATGTGTGTTTGAATAAATGCTTTAATTGATTCCATTAAATCAAAATACGTGCTCTAAAAATGTTCACGTTAATCTAAATTTACGTCACTATCAACAATCATTTATATTTGTGATTGCAATGAATCGAACGCTGACCAACACTGATCTAATTTTGCTAATAGCAATTTTTTTTTAGCATTGCGTCTTACTACCTGTTCAGGCTATACACATATGTACTAATTACGCTAATGCGTTGGGGATAAGGAAGGTTTATTTCAGAGTAAGTGTATCAACATTTGCTTGGCAGGAAAGTAGAAAAAAGTTGTTGAAAAAACCTCAGTACACTCGAATGAGATTCAAGCACTGATCTCCCTGTTATATACAGTATAGTTAGACAAAAACAGACAGTATAGACAATCTAGTTAGACAAAGACAGTCAGACAGTGTAGTCTAAACAGGTTCCATATTATTTTTGATGGAGGTCTGTTTTAAAAGCTCGACATACTTCTGCGGTCCACCAAAACTTTAACATTGACTCAGGTTCAAGCCCTATAGGACTATACTAATTCAAAAACGTGATTTTATTTTCTTTTAGTTATTTTACTTGTTTATTATTGCTGGCCTTCCATGTCTACTACCCGCCTACCACCGAAATAGCATAATTTCTTCTGTTTATCACCATTTCATCAAGGTCCTTAAAAATGCGTTTGAGGTCCGGATGTGGACCGTGGTACGCCATTTGGTGACCACTGGCATATTGTAGCACGATAATGACGCCTTAGAAAATACGGCCACCGAAGCAGGTGCAGTTTTAATTAAAAGCTTTAAGTATTTTGACCATATCTTTGACTTGTACCCTTCTTGCCACAAGGCGCTTTAAATCTGTGGACATGTTGAAATAACAAAGTGTTTAAACACAAGCAAAAAATACAACTTAGAGAGTACTAAATAAAATAAAAGAAAAAGAGGAACTTAGTTACAATAGCTTCAGGAAGGGATTAAACTGGACTGAAATCACTTATTTGATTGTTTGTCAACCTAGATGCATTATGTTCTACAAACATTGAAGACACGATAATCGAATGTCAGTAATCAAAACGAGTCCCCAAACAACCACAGTGTGTCAGATTTAGTTAATAGTTAGCTCATCACTGGTTAAGCTTTAATCAAAGCACGTGGGAAGGTGTGAATTTTCCATACCTGGAGGATTTGCCTCTTCTTGATTGGTCTGATTATATGACAACTAAGGGGAAGTAGACCGCTCCTGGTGGTTAAATGAGATTGATTTACTGAAGATAGTATGCTAGTAAGGGAGTAAGCAAGAAAATAAGCTTATCAATCGCGTCACGGACGTCACTTTGACTAGTTCTCAGTGTGAATTGGCGTAGACGTAGAGCAGAGGAGGTATGTGGACCTCCAGGGCATCGACACTGACAAAAGAACTGTTTACTAACATGACAGTTTTACTGATACAAATTCTATTTCATCTACACACTATATCATCACAACTTATATATTTGTTTATGTGCAAACTTGAATTTTTATATTAAATAACTCAAAAAAGGCTTTCCAAATGTCTTATCTTTCGTACCTTTACACCCCACAAGCCATCCTATAAAAATCGTCCAATCGCCAATATTTAACAAATAAAGTAAAAAAATTAAATAACTAACAAAACATATGTTTAAAATTGATGTTGATATAATTTATCAGTAAAGATTATATCAAAATCAATTTTTAACATATGTTTTGCTAGTTATTGAATTAATTATTACTTTCTTTTGTTAAATATATTATAATTGCTCTTAAGGAGTAGGTATAAGGAAAGAAGCACTTTAGAAGTAGTCTTCCCGTATTTACGTGGAAGAATAATTTGAAACCATTTAGGAAAAATCAACCTCTGTATTATTATTATTATTATTATTATTATTATTATTATTATTATTATTATTAGCACCGCGTCTTACTACCCGTTCGGGTTATACGCACTTACGCTAATGTGCAATGGCAGGGTGATTGTGAGATGAAATGGAGGACCTACAGTTTAACGTGGGATCCGAACCACGGTGGAGGCCTGGCATTCCTCACATTCACAAGTTGTGATTAATACACGTCTTGTCAGAGGTGAAGGAAGGGTTTGGCATTCAGATAAATCTGTGCCGGGACCGAGGATCGAACCCCGGACCGCAGCACAAACCTCTGTAGACCCGATGGAGATTCAAACCCTGATATCCCCCTCTTCAGCACTCATAAGTATTATTATTTGTAGGGCACCCATACTAGTAACAGCCCTAAAACTTGTAAATCTTTATGATATTCCCAAATTTAAAAAAGCAGTTGACATACTTCCATACACATATCCTTTTCTCGCACAAAGGGTAGAAAAAAACTTTTCACAGCCTTTTAAGTTGACTGTTTTCCTTTCAAAGCTATAGTAGGTATTATTCATAACCAATCGAGTGACACTTAGTGTCGAGAAAATAACACAACTACATTGAATAATGGAAGCTCTTGAGTTTGTGCTTTCAAATATTACATGTAGTGACGCATAGACTACACTATCACCGACAAGAATCAGGAGAAGGGGGAGTGTTGCCAGGGTCAATGACCTCATGTACTAGCTCACGGTATCAAGGCCACGATCTATTCCTGTCTTGACTTGTCTTGTTGACTCGCCAAACTGGTGACAGGTATGAGTCACCAGGGTTGCGACAGAGCGATGACGTCATCGGGAAAACCTTTTGCCACATATAAGGGGAAAGGGAGAGGTTTTCCAGGGTCAATGACCTCATGTACTAGCTCACGGTTTCAAGGTCACGATATATTCCTGTCTTGACTTGTCTTGTCAAGCCGCCAAACTGGCGCCAGGTATGAGTCATCAGGGAAAACACATTACCACATAGAAGATGAGTGTTGTGACATTACACGCAATGATGACGTTACACAGATCGGGGTGACTTGTCTTGTCGGCCCGCCAAACTGGTACCAGATATGAGTCATCAGGGCTGCAACAGAAAGATTACGTCATCGGGAAAACACATTGCCACATAGAAGGGGAAAGGGACGAGGGTTTTCAGGGTCATTACCTCATGTATTATCTCACGGTTTCAAGGTCACGATCTATTCCTGTTTCGACACGTCGAGCCGTCAAACTGGCACCAAGTATGAGTCATCAGGGCAAAACCCATTGTCACATAGAAGACCAACGAAAAAAAAACTCCAGAAATTAACCTTTGCAAAAATGAAGGAGGACAACAGTTCGTTAACCCCATTTTGTCATGGAAATAGCCAGAGGGCAAATGGAGGGGAAATTTTCTCACGGATGTGGAAATGGGGTTCAGACTTTGAGGGGGAAGGGGAAAACACTGTACTCAGCCAGTGCTATAAATAACAGCCAATCACAGCGCTGTACTGAGCCTGTGCTATAAATAGCAGCCAACCACAGTGCTGTTCCCATACGCCGATCCATCTAATCATATCGCTGCCCCCAGGAAACTAGTAATGTAAAAACAGGAAATATTTTCAGACAGTAAAGGACCATATGTTTCAAATGATTATGCCAAAAGTACACATGTGGAATGGATTTTAAACTGTGGAACTATACATTAAGTGGCTTCAGGTGAAATCCGAATAACGTGGTAGTATATACATCGGTCCAGAGGCCGTTACAGCACATCTAGTAATGACATCTTCAAACGAAAAATGTCCTATTAACATTGAGAAAGCCCACTTCTGCAGCAAATTTAAATTAACTGTTTTATAGCCACAAAGTTATTCAAGCTGCAACTCATTTAGTGGTAGATGTTATTTTAGGAGACAAGACGACTAAAATTCAAATTGTACATTTTTTTAGTTTATTTATATTTTAATACACTTTTCACTATCTAGTGTTTCGAACTATTATTGTTTTAGTATTATACCTTCATTATCCCTCTGCTATTTTATTTAATAATTATTTTTGCTATTTATGTATATTCTAGATTTTAGTGAACTCATGGCATTAGTTTTAATACACATATTTTAAAATTGTGTTTTCATTAATATTAGTATGTATTAGACTCTGCAACAAAGCATCGTATTTGAGTTGGCTCAAAGATTAAGCTTTATAAATATATATAAAAGACACTTAAAGATGTGAATTTACTATTTATCTCCCCAACCTTCTTACCCCCCTCTTTTCCCACCACCAAATATTCTACATAAAATGAGCCACAGTTAGAAATATTTATTTGCCTTTTGGATTTCACGTATTACTAACTACCTCCTACCTTTCACAGGTTGATAGACTTTATTATGTGCTGTTAGCGTTAAATCTTTTCTAAGCTACAAACTTTTTAGATGGTATAATCACCCCCCCCCCCCCC
>CABFWB010007707.1:0-11633 GCA_902151455.1 Timema bartmani
ACCAGGATGTGTCGGTGTGACGTAGCTCCCAACTAGTCCATGATGTGTCGGTGTGATGTAGCTCCCAACTAGACCAGGATATGTATCACACAGTAAATTCTCCCCTCCTTGAGACGGTCGTGGTATTGCCCCAGGGAAGTGATAACGTGATTGTCTGTCTTGGTACTTGGTTTGTGGAAGTGAAGTGAGTGTCCCCTTATCGCCCCCCCCCCTCCTCCGACGTTATAGGTTTAGTAGACGTGTCCTAAGGGACGCCCTTGGTTTTACACAGGGCATCAAGTGTGGCAATCAGCTCAACTCTCTCTATTTATATCAAAGTCTACGGACCGGCAATTCATTTATAGATAGACATATTAGTTTTATATAACTAACAAAATAAGATTACGGAATTTATGGATATAATATGGATTGAGATCATACTAGTTGAACCACCCACTAAAATGATTTTGTTTTTTGCCCTGGGGTTTCTAAAAAAACACTACTATACTTTTTGCTTTACAGACTCTACTATTATTAGCATTGAGAAAGTCTGTGCGATTATGTTGTACCATATTTTTAATTATCAGTTTTATTCTTTAAATTAAGGGTAGTCATTAATATCTATTTTTGAAATTTTGTAAACTGTTTTAAACTGCTCTAACGATTTTGTTAAAAATTGAAACCTGAAAGTTGTTTGACATGATAAAAAACACTGTATACTTTTTGGTGGTTGGGGGGGCAGTGGGGAGTAAATTTAAAGTTAGTTAACTCAGAAATTATTTTTTTGATTCAAAAATTTTCTAAACTAGTTTTTTCGATTTTGTTTGAAACGTCTATTTGGAGAGTTTTTGATGTAACAAATAACACTGTACACTGGTTTCCGGGTGAATTCGTTAAATTGTGGTTTACAAATAAGCAATCTTCGAAAATTAGAAATATTTTAAAATTGCTCAAACGTTTTGGTTCAAAATGGGTATCTGGGAAACGTGCACATTAAATAAAAAGGTATTTTCATTTTTTCTAAAACACATTCAAATAAGGTTATTTTACTTATGACTTATTTTTTGAAAAAAAAAATATTATTTACCACTCGTTTTTTATAACACTTTTTTTCCACGCGCCTTACTACCCGTTCGGGTTGAAGCGTATGTACTAATTACACTAATGTGTTGGGGATGAGGAAAGTTGAAGTTAGAGTAAGTGTACCCGAATTTGCGTTGACGGAAAATGTAAAATCATTTAAGAAAAAACACACATTCGACCGGGATTTGAACCCCAAACTTCCCGTTATTGGCAGTCCAGTCTATTGGGAGTGATGCCTTTGACCATTGAACCACTGAAGCAGGTTAGTAATATTATATTTATCGATTCACTAAATTACTACCCACCTGGAAGACTGAGAGAAGTGTGAATTTTTAAGGGTTAGAACGTTAAGTCAGCAAATTGTGGCAAATAAATCGTTGCACTAGGCCGGGACTGAACCCGAAGTGTCTGGCGTCAAAGCCACAGCTAGACCCTCCCCTTAATTTCCAGGCCACATCCCTCGTCAAGGCAGCCTCGCTATCTCCTCCCCCCGCGTCAAGCCAATCAACCACCTCCCCCCCAACCCCCGACGCTGGTTTGCGGCGCGGTGATAAAGGATGAAGCAGGCGAGCGTCGTCGACCCCTGGGGAAGGATAGACACTTGATCTTCTTTTCCGACACAACGGTTCCGTTTAATTGGCTCCTTTTCTCAGCCACACACACACAGAGAGAGGCCGGTTAGCTTGTCCGGAGAATGTGCGGGCGGCCCTGTCCTTAGCGTTGCGCGCGCACTTAGAATTTTGAGGTCACTTAAGTGCGCACGATTTAAGAAAACCCCAATAGGTGGATTGTATAAACTCTTAGAAAAAAACAAAACAAAGCCATTGCGGCCATTATTGATGACATTTTACTAAACTCTTAGTGTTGTTTTAGTAGGTATTAATATAAGACACTTTAGCTCGGTCGGTAGCGTGTCTGCCTACCGAGTTATGGGTCCCGGGTTCGAGTCCGGCATTGTCAAAAAAATATCATGAGTGAAATGTATGAATTAACGGCTGGGGGGCTGGTTATTGTGTCCGTTTTAGGTTTAAGTTAGATTATAAGTCGTATGTTGTTATAATCATTTGGTTCAGAAAGTGCACGTTAAACTATACACACAAACACAAAGTCTACTTTTGTAATATAGTGATTTAATTTAATAGGGGGTTAACCATTCAAATTGTATTACCATTTGTTCTTCCTCCTCCCCTGTTTGTTCTCCTTCTTCCGGACAGATCCACTTGGTTTCTGGCGTTTAGGAATTTCTGATCGACGACTATTTAAACGCCTTACAAAATTCTCGCTAGCGCCTGGATGGCAGGCAATCCACCCCACTCACTTGGTGCACGGGATAGTATGTCCTGTTCTCACAGGCGAGTCTAGCGTAGAGCGATGTTTCCCAAAATAATCATTGATTGGTACTAGGGACAGTTTAAATATTTGTTGATGCTTTGAAAGGGGTGTTAAAATCTATATTATATGATACGGTGCATTAAATCTAAAGGTTCGGAGTCTTGGTATTATTTTAAAATCAAGTCATAGGTGCCCAAATTTGCCAAAAATAATTTACCTTCAATATATTTCTTTTCCGACAACATTGTTTTTTTTGTTTTGCTTTTTGTTCACGAGGGAAATATTTTGGTCACCAGAAGTGTCCAAACTTAAAAAAAAATATTATTCCTTTCATACTGTTAAAATATAAGTATTAAATAATCTGCCTACGTTTTTAGAACAGTACGTTGAAGGGGGATAAGATTCCATAGCTCTAACTCACTGAAATACTTAATTTTATTCCGGTATATTAGTATGAGTACACCAACATTCGCCCATATAGAGGATGGGAAAACTAGTGCATGCATCCAAAGTTTTAATTCCGAGCCAGATCAGCCAGATCAGCTTAAAGCTGGTTTTCGGAGCTAACTCTGCAGATCTGAAAATTTATTTAATTTTCCCGTTTGAATAGAAGGCTTTATATATATCCTGAATCAGCTATTTTATTTGCTCAGTCCTTGCTATCGGGAACTGGCAGACTACACCGAAAATAATCCGAGCGGTGTTTGTCCTACTGTTGTTGGCTCTTCTTTGTGCCCACATATCTTCTACTTGAGCATGTAGATGTAGTCTCTACAAGTACACTACGGACAAAAATTCATGCAGCGTTCAAAATACTCATTCGAACAAGAGATAAGTTAATTTTCCCGAAAAATCAGACGGTCCAAATAAAAACGATGAGATCGGGGTTTTAATCCCAACTGGGTGCGCCGAGGGTGTTTTTCCACTCTTTCGCGCAAATGTGGGTACACTTACTATAAAATCAACCTTTTTCATCCATAACGCATTAGCTTAGTTATTAGTCCAGCATATGCGTATAGTCCGAACACATAGTAAGACGCGGTGCTCATTTGTTTATTAGATATAATATAACGTACTAGGTGTTATGTGGTCTAGCGGGCAGCGCCGTTATATCATTTTTTTAAATGTTTTTTTTAGCACCGCGTTTTACAACCCGTCCGGGCTATACGTTTATGTACTGATTACACTAATGGTTTTAGGGATGAAGTAGGTTATGTTTATAGGAAGTGTACCCGCATTTCCGTGATAGAGAGTGGAAAAATATTTTGGGGGAAAAATCGGTACAGCCGACCAAGCTTTGAACCTCTATCTCCCCGTCATTGGCAGTTTAGTCTTGCCTTAGACCATGTGGCCACCGCTCGGGCGTGTGTCTACTAAACACAACAAACGATGACAAGTAGCTATGAACATATTTCGATACAATTCCCAGATGATTGACTCCCAGGTGAAGAGGAATGTATTCGTCAAGGCTTTTATAATGGTATTGGAGTATTAACATTTCTGGTGGTCTAGGGGTAAGGTGTCAGACCTCTGTACTGGGGGTCCGGGTTTCAATCCTCGGTCCCGGCACAGATTTATCTGATTGCCCAAACCCTTCCTTCACCTTTGACAAGACGTGTATTAATCACAGCTTGTGAATGTGTGGAGTGCCAGGCCTCCACCGTGGTTCGGATCCCACGTTAAACTGTAGGTCCTCCATTTCATCTCACAATCACCCTACCATTACACATCAGCGTAAGTGCGTATAACCCGAACGGGTAGTAAGATAATAATAATAATAATAATAAATTTCTGGTCCTCAGTATACCCGAAGTTAGTGTCACATTCAACCACCAAGCGCTGTAGTTGATATGTAAGCGTGGGAAGGGGACACCGGAATCGCTGTTATTTGATGATGTTATTGTTGTTTACCTCTTGAGGTTAAATTTATCTTGGGGGCTATCGCGATTGCATTTATATCATTTAAATAGCAGGATAAAAAAAAATTGTAATACACAATCGCACGAACTTTCTCATAGAAACAAACGACTGACACTCCTCATAAATACATTCTAAACATTTTTAACAAATTTCAAACTAAAAAATAATTTATTTGTAAATCATCCTAAGCTTACTTTCATTTTTGTAAAAATAGAAACTTATTATTATTTATAGTTAAAAACTATTCACACATAGGTGAAATCCATTTTGAACTTAGTCTTCAAAGCTAATTTCGAAAAATTTCAAATTTTTTTTAATTTGTCTTACGTAAACAACTACCCTTAAATTAATTTATTTTAGAAAAATAAACATGCGTTATTATTGATAGTGTAAAAGAGTCACCCAATATCAATTTCCAACAAAATTGGTTAAGCTATTTCCAAAAAATTTAGAATTTTACAAAAATCAATTATAAGTAAACTACTATAATTTTTTTTTAGTAAAAGCAAATATATATATAATTATTTTTAATTTAAAAAGCTTAAAAAATAACTATTTCGAACCAAATCGTTATAGTAATTTTTATAGATATCCGAATTTAAAAATATTAGTAATCACGAAACTAACTGAATTTCTCCCCTTAAACCAAGTATAAAATTTTAAGACACTCCCTAGATATCAATTTTAAACGAAATCGCCATTTCCGAAAAATGTGATACTAAAAAAAATATCTCTCAACAGTAAACTACCCTTAATTTGAGGGCTAAGGCTCAGAATATTAAAACAAAAGTTCCAAGGTATTGTCCCATAACATCTAGCTATCGAGTTTGAACAAAGTCCACCAAAAAGTTTCAGATTTGTGGCCAGGGACGACAGACAGACAGAATTGTAAAATCCACTTTTTTTTGTTGTTGGGACACACATCATATCATAATTTCGAGTTAGAAAATGTTTACGAATACAATACTTTCTCTTGATATGAGAAAGTGAAAATTGAAAATTTTCTGTAGAACAATGCAGGAATTGTAGGAGCGCCTGTACGCGGTCATTTCTAAATGCGCACCCAGGCACGTGACAGGTTTGGTGGGTGACCCCATCTTACGGTTGTTTGTATCCGTGATCCCCGAGACGACCGGTCCCTGGGGGCCGCATTGGGCCAGTGGTGAGGGCGTCTGTTGACATAAAAGAGTTAAGGACCAAGATCTTCTCCCCTCGACTTGATTTGTTTTGTCCTAGGTCAATACTCTCTCTCGTGGGATGAAGGCTGTGTGCTAACAACGTGCGCTCTAACCTCACACTGGGTCAAACCTGAGGGAACGAGAGTGTCGCCTTAGTCCGCGTGCCCACCGATGAAGGTCCCTCGAATGTTTATTTGGGAAGCTATTTATGTCTATATTAGATGATGCTCACAAGTACTTATCATCATTAGTATTCAGACTCTTTTAACTCAACACAATAGGGGATAGGCTGTGATGAGGTGGACTGGATAGAACTAGCTCAAGATAGGGGATAGGGTGTGATGAGGTGGACTGGATAGAACTAGCTCAAAGATAGGGGATAGGGTGTGATGAGGTGGACTGGATAGAAGTAGCTCAAGATAGGGGATAGGGTGTGATGAGGTGGACTGGATAGAACTAGCTCAAGATAGGGACAGGGTGTAATGAGGTTGACTGGATAGAAGTAGCTCAAGATAGGGGCCAGGGTGTGATGAAGTGGAGTCTATTAAGGAATATGTGGCGTATTTTGTAAGTGCGGCAATGTACTTTCGGGTTCCAAATGCTATAGAGTAAGTTTCATATTCACTCATCTGGAAAGAGGCTAGTATTTATATCTCTAGGAGAAGGCTCACTCCCTTGACGTTGAGCACACGGCTCCCGCTGAGTACTAACGATGGAAGGCGAGCCATAGATCTGTACACACGTTTTTTTTAAAGTAAACCAGCTAGCTAGTCCCGGACCTACCACAAAACCAAGTGGCATCTGCTAGCCACATGGTGAACTCATGTATACATGTGGCGCCACTTCTCCATCACGGGGGAGAGATGGTTATGTAACGGTAGCTCATATGATTGCTTTTCATTTCTCTAGGGCCTTGTGCCGAAACTATTTCAACACTTGCGATTAGGTTCTCCCCGATTCTGGTGGCTAGGCCATAATATCTTCATATTTGTTATTATTTTGCGAGAAAAGGTCAGTGTTTTTGCAATTTTATAGCTTTTATTGTTGTCAAAATAAATAAAATATTACTCCAGTACAAACACAAGAGTTTAATTTTCTTCACGTATTGATATCAACAGTTGTTGAATATCTCCCGTGAGCATAGCGAGACATTAGATGAGAAATTTTTTATATGAAGAGGAAAAGTTGTCATTAAATTCTAGGTCACCCTGGACAGTTATTCAACATTTGTTGATATCACCGTGTGAAGAAAATTAAACTCTTTATGTTTGTACTGGAGAAATAATTTATTTATTCTGACCAAAAAAGATTTGATGTAAAAAACTTCCAAAACACTGGCATTTTCTCGCGTCCCCTACACCCCACTTTAACATTGATGGATTAATGGTTGGGGGACTGGGTGTTGTGTCTGTTCTAGATTAAAGTTTGGCTATATATCGTCTGATGATGTAATCAGTCGGCTGGAGGATAGTTTTCATGGGGAATTGCGTAATTTGACCAGGATTTTTGACTTCCTTTTAAAAGTTTCTGTTGATCTACTACCATTTTCATTACATTCTATAAAATAATGACCATCACAGACTCAGCCTTAAAATATGAGTGAAGAATGACCCTGATCAAGGGACGAATCTTGGGTTCGATTCCCGTGTCTAGGTGTCATATTTAATTTTATTAAATAACTGTTTATATTACTCCATGTAGAATATCAAACTAAATAGGTACACCGAGACAATATTTTTTTAAATTGTGTCAAAAAACTATTTGTTTCAATCATGTAAATCACATAGGTGCCTTAACCCCTGCTCCCGTACAACCAACCTAAACCCCTGCTTCCGTACATCCAACCTAAACCCCTGCTTCCGTACATCCAACCTTAACCCCTGTTTCCGTACAACCAACCTTAACCCCTACTTCCGTACATCCAACCTTAACCCTTGCTCCCGTACAACCAACCTTAACCCCTGCTTCCGTACAACCAACCTAAACCCCTGCTTCCGTACATCCAACCTAAACCCCTGCTTCCGTACATCCAACCTTAACCCCTGCTTCCGTACATCCAACCTTAACCCCTGTTTCCGTACATCCAACCTTAACCCTTGCTCCTGTACACCCAACCTTAACCCCTACTTCCGTACATCCAACCTTAACCCTTGCTCCCGTACAACCAACCTTAACCCCTGCTTCCGTACATCCAACCTTAACCCCTGCTCCTGTACAACCAACCTAAACCCCTGCTTCCGTACATCCAACCTTAACCCTTGCTCCTGTACACCCAACCTTAACCCCTACTTCCGTACATCCAACCTTAAATGAGTGTAAAGTTGTGTAGATCTTGGACTTGGCTCAATGTCGCTACAAGCACTTGAGTCCTTGTTGGGAATAAATTGGGCTGGCCTTTCTCATCCAATAAAGAGATGAAATTATGTCTCATTCATTGCAAGAAGGTTCAACAACTCTCGTATTCTACAAACCGCGACCTCTTCCCCTCTCCTGGCATCCGGGTGGTTTCAATCCAGTTCGTCTCATCGCTAGTAATTCAGATCTTCCGCAAACTTAAGTGGCATTCGGCCACTTTTTTTTTTCATCATAAAACTTTGAATGCAAGGCTCATAATGCTGTCGGGACATGCTTATTTATATAACCTTTGGCTTCCATTTTATTGTGAAACATATTTTAACAAATTTGTTCTTAACGGGATATTTCTAAACGTTCAAACTACTTCTTAATTAATGTGGGATTTCTGAACGCCCATATTGTCACTAAACGCTCCTGTTCTCTGACGTATTAAAGATACCCACAATGCACATCTTATCTTGGTGCTTCTTTTGCGTCCAAACCATTTGCTAATGAAGCCTTCCTCTCTGCTATGTAGGCTTGCCACAAATACATTTGTTTTCTTAAATAGGTTTGATATGTAATAATGAGGGAAAACCTGTAAAAATTAAGGAATCTCACGTGACACTGAAAATTCGGAGATATTTTAACAAATTGCTGGAGCTTTTAACATATATATTTGTTATGATGATTAACTAAATAGGAAATTAAAGGGAGTAATATAGTGTAAGAGTATGGTCTTAACTCCAATTTGTGCTATTTGGCGAAAAACAGTGATATATTTGTTTTAAATTGTTAAAAATTCAGTGCAAAGTCGCCTGTCATTATAAACTATAGTCAATTTTTCTTTGGAAGAGCCTTTCAGAAAATATAAACTTTTTTTTTAGGCCGATATTGATAACGTTTTACTTTATTAGTATTATTATGTTATAGGCATTGATAACATATCAAAAGTGACAGCTGCAGATCACATGACTTGACGTATGAATTCGTTAAAGTAGAGCTAATAATATTATTAGCTTTCAGATAAAGCCCTTCCTATGAAAATTGGTCAGTACATTCCTCACAATTATTATTAACGCTGAATTGTACTCATGTCTGAACAGCAATGACTCTTGTATAATTTGTGTCTTAGTTAGGATCCACCTAATTTTTGGTAGTGGGTTAGCTAAGAAAGGGAAAGGATATAATTTTTTAAAAGCTACATTAAAATGGAAATAATTTATAAAAGATCAGTTTTCCAAACCTTTATTTTTATATTTTTAAGAATTGTGTTGAAAATTATGCTATTTTTTATTTATTTTTTAGCACTTAAAAGAAGGGAATTTATTTATTTTAAGAACCCGGAAAAGCCAGGAAATTTCTAAACTGACAAAGCTTATAAAGCCTGTTAAACTTAGGTATCGATTTGGATGTAGGGTTGAATGTAATTGAAGTAAGGCACCGACATGGCCTATTGAAATGTGCCATAATCCGAATCTTCTCTTGCACATATGAATGGTACAGGTGTAAAATGGCGTAAAGTCACACTTAACACATTATCATGACAACTTTTAAATATCAAACCCTACAAGGACCCCAGCAAATATTTTTTTAAACTAATTTAAATATGACGGAGACCTTTTCTAACCATAATGTAAAGTGCAGTAGAAAGGTTTCATGATTGTGTAACAGATGGCAGAACTAACTCAATGATTGTCAAACAGATGGCAGCACTAACTCAATGATTGTCTAACAGATGGCAGCACTAACTCAATGATTGTCTGACAGATGGCAGCACTAAATCAATGATTGTCTAACAGATGGCAGCACTAACTCAATGATTGTCTGACAGATGGCAGAACTAACTCAATGATTGTCAAACAGATGGCAGCATTAACTAAATGATTGGCTGACAGATGGCCGAACTAACTCAATGATTGTCAAACAGATGGCAGCACTAACTAAATGATTGTCTGACAGATGACAGAACTAACTCAATGATTGTCAAACAGATGGCAGCACTAACTAAATGATTGGCTGACAGATGGCCGAACTAACTCAATGATTGTCAAACAGATGGCAGCACTAACTAAATGATTGTCTGACAGATGACAGAACTAACTCAATGATTGTCAAACAGATGGCAGCACTAACTAAATGATTGGCTGACAGATGGCCGAACTAACTCAATGATTGTCAAACAGATGGCAGCACTAACTAAATGATTGTCTGACAGATGACAGAACTAACTCAATGATTGTCAAACAGATGGCAGCACTAACTAAATGATTGGCTGACAGATGGCCGAACTAACTCAATGATTGTCTAACAGATGGCAGCACTAACTCAATGATTGTCTGACAGATGGCCGAACTAACTCAATGATTGTCTGACAGATGTCAGCACTAACTCAATGATTGTCTAACAGATGGCAGCACTAACTAAATTTGAGTTGAAATTGGGCTCTTCCCCCCTTTTCTCTTGTACTCATATGATGAATATAAATTCAGTCTAATATATTCTTCTGTTGAAATATCTATAGAATTGTTTGTTTATTGGGGTAATTAACGAGTTAACGACCTACAAACTAACTTATCTTGAGAGAGAACGTCTAATTACTATACATCCAGGTTCTTATATCAAGATAACTATAAATCAGGACACGTATACAAATAGTAAATATTTTCATCAGCACTTTCCGGAATCGAATCAAGGTCCCCTAGACTAGTGGTTGGTTTTTGTTATTGTTTGGTTTTTTTCACTTATACTTAACTCAAGCGGGACTTTAACTGTGTAAAAAAACACTTTTTTTTTTTTTTTTTCTGAAGGAGTCAAACCAGATGAGCACGCTATGAAGTACGGGTGATTTAATTTACTGTGACGTAATCTCCCTGAAGGAATGTGATGATTACATTGCACCAAGTTCTGTTTCTTGTTCGGATCGGCGCTGTCTAAACAAGTCCTGTATTGCGCAGCATGGTGGCAGGAGTCGTTGGACTCTTGAGGTTAATTTGAGCTGGGGGTGGGCAAACTGAAGGAGTAGGGGGGCCACGTCTGGCCAACTCCGGGATCTATTTCAACATAAATAGTCGTCAACACGGGAGTCTTTACGGTTGTTTATTTTTAAATCAGACATTTAATATTTGCAATAATTTACTACCGGTTTTTCTATGAACACTACTTGAAAATGTTAACCCCAAGACAATTGAATTAATACACACTCAGCTGAATATGTGAAGTCTTTGGACAAATCGTCTTTAATTTATTTCTGCACGATTTTTCCAACTATTTTAGATAGAATGAATGTAAATGAAATATTCCAAGTTTAAAATTGTACACTTCATTTTTAATGTCTCCCTGGGGTGTTAACACACCAGAAACTTCATCAGATGAGTTACAATAAAGCAGTGGCAATGATCACAGTTGTATTCTCACACTCACGTATCGACTACAGCGCTTTGCGGTTGAATGTGGCACTAATATCGGATCTGCTGTAGACCAGATATATAAATGTTTCAATATCATAACCAAAGCTTTAATGAATGCATTCGTCTTCCCCCTGTGATTCAATTATCAGTAAATTTAATCTTCATCGCTTACTGTTACTTTGTATTTGTTTAGTGTTATTATGTATTTGTTTGGATTTGTTTTCGCTACATAAATACATAATCAATAATTATATAATTAAAATAATATTGGCTAACACTAACATCTTACCCCCCCCAACCCCCACCATTTACCAGAGGAACCAGGCTAGGTCAGGCCACCCCTGTATAGGGAGAAGGGACGGGGTAGCCTTGAAAGGCTTGTGCCCCCCCCCCCCCC
>CABFWB010007708.1:0-11901 GCA_902151455.1 Timema bartmani
CCTTTTACTCCCATAATACCTCGCGCGAGCTGAGTTGGACCTGTTATGATGAACGCTCTTAATTATCTTTATCACTCAACTACTCCTAAACAACATCCATCATTAAAAAAATATTTATTTTTGAAGGTTTTGTAAAGAACACACATTATTGTGATTCTATTTCTTTCATTCTTTACCTTTTTCCTGTTTGTTCTAAACTATTTAGCTACCTTTTGTCCCAGGAATTCTCCCAGCACGCCAACGTAAACTCGTTTGACAGAAAATGTTTAGTGTTAGTGTATAACAATGTAAGGTTGGCGTGCGGGTATAAACGCGTGTGTCGCATAACCCGACCACCCCTGACATACACGCATGGTGACAGGATGTGATGTTGTGTGTTTGTCCTCGTGCAGCACGAATCCTTCCTCCTCTACACCTTCTGTAGCGCTCAAAAACCCGCCATCTTCCAAACCACTGCAGATCCACGACAGATAAAACCAACCAACCATTGTTACCGTATTTAACCTTTAAGGGAGTTTGTTTCTCTTAGTGGCGAAACAGAGAGAAGGACAAATTATACCTTCACAGGTATAAATATATAAATATTGTCTAAAGGACATCAAAATAGAAACCTCGAAGTTAAAATAATATATTTTTTAGCACTGCGTTTGACTATTCGTTTGGGTTATACTCTTATGTACCAATTACTCTAATAGTTTGAGGGATTTGTAAGGTTATATTTCAAAGAAGTGTACCCACATTAGCGTGGAGGGAGAGTAGAAAACCATTTTGGAAAAACTACCCTCAGTACACCCGACCGAGATTCGAACCTTGATCTCCTCGTCATCGGAGGTCTGATATATTGCGAGAGTAGCGCGTTAGACCACGCGGTTACCGCAGCGGGCTTAAAATAATGATTAAAATATGTGCTGTCTCGCCAGGAAATGTCGTAGAGTGCTGTAACAGAGTTACTTGTACTGTAATCAGGTGTTATCACTCGTTAGAGTGCTGTCACAGAGTTACTTGTACTAGTAATCAGGTGTTATCACTCGTTAGAGTGCTGTCACAGGAGACTGAGTAGGGGGAGGATATAACAGGTACAGTTTTAACAAACTAGAGATTCGAGCCTAGGCCTCGGGGTGGCTTATACACATGTTTTTTATCACTGCGTTATTTCCCATCCTCTCTCCACGCTAATGAATTTGGATGTCCTTCAAAACAACCTTCAAATAGACGATTTAGAGTTTTTCTCCGCGCTGGAGCTCAACTGACAGAGCGTCCGCCGTCTGCTGTTGAAGACAGTGCTAACTTCTTCGGATAGCGGGTGTCAGGTGGTCAACAAAACGAACCGTTAATCTCAGTTTTATAGAACGTAGCCGCTATTTTTTCCGTACAAGTATCTCCTCATTTGTCCTCACGAGGCTGAGTTCGACCCCGTTACAGACTAGTTTCACAGAAAAATCTGGAAGCACGGGGAATCGAATCCCGGATCTCTGGATCTGTAACCAGGAGCTCTAACCTCTATCCACAGTTGTCGACACAATCTTCACCAACATGCGGCGACCTCTCGGTTGGTATTATCTCGCTTGAGGGATGACGTCATGGAGTTTTTTTTTAAAATACATTAATTACATTCCTGAAATCCTCCCCTCTACCCTTCAATGAAAATAAAAACACGACCTTATAACTTCTGGTGTCATCCTATTTTTTTTCTTTTAATAAATAAAAATCAGGCCCTAGTCCTACACTTTTTACCGCCGCCATGGATAAATTCTAATTACAGATAGCCAACTCTTGCACTATAGGACCAAAACATAGTGTTTTTTTTCAAACATAGCGCAAGAGAGACAATTTATTTTAATCTTTGTCTAGCGTTTAGAAATCAAACAAACAGTAATACTGTAAGGGTTGTTCGTCCTCCATGTCGGACTGCCGCGCCGCTGACAAGTGATGACGAATTGTCCCGTCCCTAGGACACACTGCCGGTACAGGCACCTATTTTTACACGGTGAATTAATGACGGTCATAGCCCACAAATTAGCCGGGGTGGAGGCCTCGGGAGGAGCTCAGCTATTATTCAACATGAGCGAGCGGTCTGTCTCACCCTCTCTCTCTCTCCGACAGATCACCTGATCAGCCGCTAACACCCCTTTAAACACACACACACACCTGCTTCGGTGGCCACATGGTCTAAGGAGCTACTCTCACAATAAACTGGATTGCCTATGACAGGGAGATCGAGGTTCGCATCCCGGTTGGATGTACTAGGGATTGCTTTTCCTAAATAGTTTCCCACTCTCCTCCTACACAAATGTGGGTACACTTCCTTTAAATCAACCTTTCTCATTATTAACAAATTAGCGTAATTAACATAGAGGCGTTTAGCCTGAGCGGGTAGTAATACGAGGTGTTAAAGGAAAAAACTAGATCAGAGATGAGAGGGGGCTATTTGGAGAAGAAGCACCAGCATTATCATGAAGAAGAAACGAGAAAACAAGGTTTTTGTGGATGGCGTCTTACTACCCGTCATGAATATCCACACATTTTGATTACATTACTGACGCATGGAAGGAAATATGTCCGCCAGTTGCTTGGAAGGCGACTATTTTGGGAAAAAACCAACATCAACACACCTGGCCGGGAGTCGAACCCTGATCTTCCCATAATCCAGTCTATTTCGAGAGTTACACCTTAGACCAAGGTTGGCAAACCTTTGGCACACGAAACACGATTTGATTTGGGCGGCACACTGACATGAAAAAAAACCAACCATTAAATAACACTTTCCCCGACGTGTTATCATTTTTTTAAAGTGAATAATGCGCCGCCACGATCTTTGAGCTTTTGACACAATATTGGCTTACTGGTCATTGATTAAAAAACACAAGTTTCACAAGCACAGTCTTCATTTATTAATTGAAATGTAATACGGTCTTTAAAACATGACACAAAATATACAAACAGCGCACACATCTCGACTACGTACCACACCGTGAGCGTTTTCCATCACAACTCTCGGCCAACATGGCCGTAGCTTGATACAACTCAGCTCTATGATACGTGTGAGCTGTATCATTTAACTGACTTACATCTCACAACTCAGCTCCAGCATACATCTGAGCTCTATGATACGAGTGAGCTGTATCATTTAATTGACATCTCACAGCTCAGCTCCAGCATACATCTGAGCTCTATGATACGAGTGAGCTGTATCATTTAACTGACTTACATCTCACAATTCAGCTCCAACATACAACTGAGCTCTATGATACGTGTGAGCTGTATCATTCAACTGACTTACATCTCACAACTCAGCTCCAACATACAACTGAGCTGTATCATTTAACTGACTTACATCTCACAATTCAGCTCCAACATACAACTGAGCTCTATGATACGAGTGAGCTGTATCATTTAACTGACTTACATCTCACAGCTCAGCTCCAACATACAACTGAGCTCTATGATACGAGTGAGCTGTATCATTTAACTGACATCTCACAGCTCAGCTCCAACATAGGTGTCGCTGTTCTCTTTAACCCTCTCTCAAAAGGTAGAAACAGAACTTAAACAAATACTTTATTTTAGTTTTACATTACTCTGCGATAATTCAATTATAATAATGATCCCTTTAATTTTACTTTAATATAATACACACTTTCTTTAACTATAAGTTAGTTTGTGATTATATTCGATTGATTAAATTAATTTAAAATATTGGCTTAAACCGACAAACTTTAAAAAATAAAAATAAATCTAAGTTATACGATCGGGTTTAACCAAAGAGTAAATACATGGTTAGAATATGGTTTGTTTATAAATGCAATTTATATGATTTGGTTTAAACTCCTAATAAATTCTTCATATCAAGAATTGTTTGTATGAAAACTAAAGCTCAGAATTCATAAATATTCTATAATACGTAATATACAATGGAAAAAACCCATAGTAGGTGGTGCCATATCATTAGTTTTCCCCTAGTATACCCCACTATATTTTAAATTACACCCTGAATACGCCACTGACAGAACTTTACATTCATTCCTGTTTCCAGCCTGAGTCAGTTTTTATTCAAGACTTATATTTTCCACTACCGGCTTGCTAGGCCTGTCGTAACTTCATATGTCTTATAATATAACTTAAGACTAGGACAGGCATAACATCCAGTCCTCCAGACATTAATTTATCACTGTGAAAGGGTAAACCCACATTTCACCAATGATAAATTTTTAGGCCATGCCGGGAATCGAACCAGAGACCCTTAAGCTCAGTAGACTGGTACGCTACCGTCTGAGTTAAGGCACGAGAAATAATAATACTGCGAAAACTATTGAAGTGTTTAATAACGACACCGTCATTGAAACCATTCAGATGTAAAGTACAAGCTCCGTGCGACAAAAAAAACTGTTCGTTATTTGTTAACGGCACAAACTATGATATTTTCCAGGTATTTTGCGAGATGATTCACAGAATATTATAAATTACCAATACAAGACCTCACGAAAATGTTCTATGAAGCAAGTCATTATTATCGTACTTGTATGTATAAACGGTCTTAATTTGTAGTTTTTCTCACGTGACTGTGCCTGTGTGTGTGTGTGTTTGTGTGTGTGTGTGTGTGTGTGTGTGTGAACGGGGAAGGTCCTTCTCGCACGGTGAGCTACCAAACCAACTTTAGCTGACGTTGGCAGACATCACCAAAATTACGGGCCAAGTTCTCATTAGTGCATTCCAGTATAGGCTACACCAGACAGCGCGCATGGGGGGGAAAAAAATCACAGCTTAGTTTGTCATAAAAAAATGTTTGAAAAGAAGAACATGGCTCAAAACACTCTACAAAAGTATCATTCTATTTTTTTAATTTAAATATATATGTTCATCAGAACAGTGAGTTTTTAATTCCAAGCGGTTCATTTTGAAGATAATAATAAATGTCACGAATTAGTGGTTGTTTTTTAATAAAAACCGAAAGTCTAATGTAGATGAAGTAAAATTGTTAAATTATCATTAGATATTTCACAAAATTTAGAATTAAACCCAAGTAAAAGTTATGCAATATTTAAAGCTCTCAATTGTTGTGTGTAAATTCCCCCCTTCCTTAATTGATGATTAAAATATACTAATTGAAATCAATAAAATTATATCTAGGTCGGGTGTACTGAGGGTGGTTTTTCGAAAACGGTTTTCTACTCTCCCTCTACTCAAATGTGGGTACACTTCCTCTAAATTCAGCCTTCCACATACCTAGCTTATTAGCGTAATTAGTACATATGTGTATAACCCGAACAGGTAGTAAGACGTGGCGCTTAAAAAAAAGAAAAATAAGATGTTTTATAAAGATTTATAAATATATCGTAGATAAGTGAAAACATTTAATGGACATCGGAATACACTGGTAAAAAAATATTGCTGGTAAAATAATTTTATTTGGTTAAAATTTTAGTCCAAAAGATGTAATTAAAATACATAAGTAAGATCTGTCTTAACCTGCGTCTCATTTGGTTCAATGCAAATAAAATTAAGTACGAAGGTCTATAATCTAAATTGAACAAAATTACGCAAAGCAAAATAAAATAAAATCCTTTAAATCTGTGGTCCCAAGAGATTGTTCCAGAAGATATTTGTTCCAACCTGATATTTGACAGATACAGTTCAATATTTAGGTCTTTATATTTCTTAATCGTCTGGATCGGACACATCCTTAGGAGGAACTGTCTTCTGCACGACGTCATAGAAGGAAAGGTTGAGGGAAAGAGGAGCTTAGGAAGGAGGAGGATTCAAATATTGGATGACTTGAAGTAAAGAAGAAAATTCTGTGAGCTGAAGGAGGAGGCAGAGGACAGGATGCATTGGCGATCTTAAGTTCACTGACAAAAAGAATGGACCTGTAGTAAGCTATTATATTTAAAACTGAAACAAAAAGTTACATCCATACAGTGTGTTGTTTTCCAAATATAAATTATGAATGAGATTAGAATGATAAAATAAGTAGCCACCATTTAAAATCCTAAGAAGGGAGAAATTTGGTAATAGTTTTTGATATAAGTCTCAAAACAAGGAAAAAAAAATAGCTAATATTATTAAAGTATTTTATTTTAAATAGATCAATGTAATTATATATCAGGTACTTTTTTGGTTTATTGCGTGAGGCCTCCAATGAGGAGAAAATATACCATTTGGTCCACTCAATGAAGGCAAAACTTGCCAATTATCCCACCTATGAAGTAGGTTGAACATTCCTGCTTTAAAGCCACAAATCTAATTTAAATTGGGGGTACTGAATGACTAGTATTTTAAAGATAATATTATACCTATCACCTTTATTTGAATAGTTTGTTTTATCGTATGTCATATTTGATCATTACAGATGAGATGCAGCATCTGTTCAGGTGTGTGTGGACACTCAGCCGCTCTGTGGGGACAGAACGTTACCCAGGGTACATCTTGGAGGTTGTCTACACGTCACAGCCGCAGTGAGATGATAATAATGGTGATCATGAAAGTGTGGAGCCAGTGGAGATATTAAACCTAAATAACCAGGCCGTGGTGACCACCGGGCATCGAAACCTGGACCTCTGGATCAAAAGACAAGGACACTGAACACTGGACCAAGAAGCCGGTCATGGTTCCTATGATGTGCATGTGTCAACATAGAATTAAAAGTGTGAAGCAATATATTAGTAAACTTTACGGATATGAAATGAAAACATGCACATGTACTATTTGGGAACTACCCTCCCTCTTCCGTCATGAATGATGGAAAGTACAGCTCATTTTCTCACGTTTGTCCATACCTTTGGCTGAATTGAGCTGCCAATGGGCCTATGTTAATGTGGGGCGGAATTGAACGGGGGGATCAGGTCCGTATTTTTGCAGTTTTACAATCTGTTTCAGGCCTAGATCAGGGTGTTCCAACGTTTGTTTTCTAACCCCATTGCTGACTATCAGCTTGCACTGTGGGCAGAATATTTATATTTAGTAATCCCTTTAACTACAAACAACGCTCAATAAACATTTATATTAAATACTTATGCCTTTATTAATTTTTTTGGTTGGCAAAATAAAAGTTTATTAACCCCCTCCCCCAAATTGTATTATGAAATATACACACACACCCACACACACACTTTTACAAAACAACTTAGCAGTATACCCAGTTCGGTGGCCGCATGATCTAAGGCGCTACTCTTGCAGTAGACTAAACTGCCACTAACGGGGAGATCAAGGTTCGAATCTCGGTCTGGTGTACTGAGGGTAGTAGTGTTCTTCCTAGATGATTTTCAATTTTCTCTTCAAACAAATGTAGGTACATTTCCTCTAAGTTTTATCTTCCTCATCACTTCCTGGTTGGATTAATTAAATGCATATAGCACAGATAGAAAGTAAGACATGAAGTAAAAAAACTCAAATGATTTACAAACTAACTTGGGTGACCTGGTGGTCTAAGGGTAAGGTGTCGGACTTCTGTGTTGGGAGTCCGGGGTTTAATCCTCGGTCACGGCACAGATTTCTCTGATTACCAAGCCTTTACTTCACCTCTGACAAGACGTGTATTAATCACAACTTGTGAATGTGTGGAATGCCAGGCCTCCACCGTGGTTCGGATCCCACGTTTAACTGTAGGTCCTCCATTTCATCTCACAATCACCCTACCATTACACATTAGCGTAAGTGCGTANCTATTACACATTAGCGTAAGTGCGTATAACCCGAACGGGTAGTAAGACGCAGTGCTAATAATAATAATAATAATAATAATAATAATAATACAAACTAACTTAATTCTAGGACAGACCGAATGTTCAGTCCATTGGCAATTGATTTATCACTGCGAGATTGTAAGCACCTATTTTCACCAATTAATCGAACCGGATACGTCAACCTCAAAGACAGGCATGTTATAGTCTGAGATAATGTCTCTGAAATGTATGGCCCAAGGTGTTTGTAACCCAAGAGTGTTAAATGCCTAAATAAAAAAAAATCCAACAAAACGTAGCCATTAAAAGACAAACAAGTTTCGTGATTTTGAGAACATTATTGTGTTTGTGTGGAAATAAAGATACACACACACCTCATGAAATTATTTTCTAAGAATGTTGCGTGCAGTTGTGAAGCTTTTAAAAGTCACGTATTCTTCTTGGAAGTGAGGACATGGATATATCCTTCTTTTATAAGGTTCTCTAAAATATAAACAAAATAATAAGAAGATAAAAAAATAACGAAAAGGGAGTAAACCTCGATGGGGGGGGGGAAGATGATAAGCAAAAAAAAAAATCTACCTTACTTAGATCAACATTGAACACGGAGAAAAACATACACACGCATGGAGCAGAACCCCAAAAAAATATCCTTTGGGCTACAAGAAGAGGTGGTATATTCGTGTCCTTAATTACCCTCTTCCATTCAAATTATTGTTGACTTCCTCCTCCAAGCGCCGTCCTTCGTTCCGCGCGTTTCAGACGTGGAATCAAATGTGACGTGTAACATGCGCATGCGCGCTTGATCTGTCGCCTGAGTGAGAGGGCAATTGTTTCCGTTTAACTTTTGTCACATTTTCTCTACATTTCTTCTAAACGTTTGATACTTTTTAAAAGTTTCCTCTATAACAACATTTATTTACACTTGTTTTGAAAGGTTTACTGGCTCGTGTTTGAATTAAAACTAATTTCTGGCCTCGGTGGTACAATGCTTCTATTAGGGCACGCAGATGATTNGGCCCATCCCCCAATTGACGGAGGCTTGAAAAAATTCTAAATAAAAAACTGTTCTAGAAGCTATCTGAAGTGTTTTTTATGGCAACACTACCCCCTTAACTATCGGAGGCTAGGACAAATTCTAATTATTAAACGGCTCTAGAAGCTCTCTAAAGTGTTTTTTTTATGGTAACATAACCCATTAACTGCCGAAGGCTAGGAGAAATTCCAGATATTAAACAGCTCTAGAAGTTTTCTAAAGTGTTTCTTTATGACAACCTAACCCCCTAATCGTCGAAAAATAGGAACAATTCTAAATATTAAACAGCTCTATAAGTTCTCTGAAGTGCTTTTTTATGGTAACACAGCCCCCTAATTTGTACTTGTACCTTAATTTTGATATTGTTTGAACCATAAATAAAGCCATATATATATTGTTCATAAAATTTAGGGGGGTGGGGTGGGGGCTTGAACCCCGAACCTCCCCCCACCCCCCCGACTACAGCATTGGTAAGGAGGCTGTTTCAAGAAATGCAGACATTTTATTGGAGGCTTGTAAGGAAATAGGTTTAGAAGTGAACGCTGAAAAGACCAAGTATATGATCACACAGAGGACACAGATTGAGGACGATAACTTAGAGATTACAGCAAACAACATATCATTTGATAAAGTTAATGAGATTAAATATTTAGGAACAATATTTTAACTCGCGATCAAGGCCGCCCCAAGAAGTGAGCAAGGCGGGCGAATGCCTGGGGCGCCGGGCTCCAGGGGCTGCCACGCCATCGATGTCGTCTTGAAAAAATTACAAATAATAATCTCTTAAGAAAATTAATGCATTGCTCGGATATATTTGAAATTGTTACTAATTTTCTTTGCCATTTATCACTTGGGTCCCTGGTGTAATTGTTTTCCAATGTTCACTATAACTACAGAAGAATATAGTCTATATAAAAACTATATTTTTTAAAACTCAAATAAAACTCAAATTAGTAATAATAAAGAATATCTACGGGCATGAACATAATAAATTCACCCATCTTGTAATGAGTTCCTTTCAAGTGTATAGGACGTTAAAGGTGAGGGGGCGCTTAAATTAAGGTTCACTTGGGATCAAAATTATGCTGGAGGCGACCCTGCTCGCGATAACAATATTAAATTGGAAGTTAGGAAAAGAACAAAGTGTGGAAATGCACGCTATTACTCTGTCAGTGAGTTGACATCTTGTCCGCTGTCAATGAATGTATGCAGCACTCGGTCAGTGAGTTGACATCTTGTCCGCTGTCAAGGAATGTATGCAGCACTCGGTCAGTGAGTTGACATCTTGTCCGCTGTTCAGGAATGTAAGACTCAGAATGTACTAAACAATAATATTACCAGTTGTTCTCTCTGGATGTGAAACGTGGTCTCTTACTTACATGACGGACACAAGGTGCGTAGGAAAGATATTTGGTCCGAAAAGGAATAAGGCAACTGTGGAGTGGAGGAGGTTACATAATGATGAGTTTCTGTAGTTTTTGTATAAAAAATTATTATTTGTTGTCCAAAATAAATCAAATATTGTTTCAGTAGAAACATAGAGTTTAATTTTCTTCACTTGTTGATATCAACAGTTGTTGAATATCTGTCAAGAACATAGTGGCACTAGATGACAAACTTTTTAAATGAAGATAAAAAGTTGTCATTAAATTCCAAGACATCCTTGACAGATATTCAACAACTTTTGATATCAACACGTGAATAAAATTAAACTCTATGTTTCTACTGAAATAATATTTGATTTATATTGACTGTAAAAACATTGACCTTTTCTCGTGTTACCTACATCACCCTCCCCTTTATTTTATCTAGTACTAACAGGCATACTTTATTCTGCAAATCGAGTGCATCAATTTGCTGCCGACTATTAATACGGGAATGGTAGATAAATAATTTCAATTTGTTGATTTTTTTAGTACTGGTTTCCTATTTTATTTAGTTCACATGAAAAGGAGGCTCAACAAGACTTACCTACTTTGTTCGGGAATTGGATTAATACTATAATGAAACCTATTCAAAATCCACGTCTTACTACCCGTTCGGGTAATACACTTATGTACTCATTACGCTAATGATTTTAGGGATTAGGGAGGTTATATTAACAAGAAGTGTACCCACATTAGCGTGGAGGGAGAGTGTAAAACCATTTCGTAGAAAAACCACCCTCGGTACACCCGATCCAGATTCGAACCTTGATCCCCCTGTCATCGTCAGTCTAGTCTGTTGCGAGAGTAGCGCGTTAGACGACGCGGCCACCGAAGCGGGTCGCAGTAATAGAATGATTGCGTGTCCAGTGTTTTCGCACGCTCCTTCTCTCCTGATACGGTTAAATGAACATTATTACACCGTCAAGTTGAGGAGGTATAAAGCCGCTGCCATGGTGGTTAGCGTGTGGACTTGTTATATCAATTAACAACCACTAGAAGAACCTCCTGACAGCTCGGGGAATTACAGAAGCATCGTTTTGTTCAACTCACCGCATTATGCCGTTATTACTTAATAAAACAAGTTATAAAAAGAAACTTAATTCTACTAGCCGATATAATTAGAATCTAAACCAAAAATTAGCTTTTAATAGATAAATTCAGCCGCATTGGTGGACACGTGGACAAAGGTGTCAGTCGAGGTGAGATGGTGTGGTAGGAGACGCAAGAAAAGGCCACTTATTTTGTAGTTTTTATATCAAAACATTTATCGGTGCTAAATAAATAAACTATTGCTCCTGTAGAAACGTAGAGTTTAATATTCTTCACATGGTGATATCAACAGTTTATAGAAAGTGTACCCTCATTTGCGTGGAGGGAGTGTGGGGAAATAGTTTTAGAACAATCATCTTCGGTACACCCAGCTGAGATTCGAACCTCGACCTCCCCGTCATCGGTAGTCTAGTCCACTGCGAGAGAAAGGTGACCTGGTGGTCTAGGGTGTAAGGTGTCAGACTTCTGTGCTGGGGGTCCGGGGTTCAATTCTCGGTCCCGGCACAGATTTATCTGATTGTCCAAACCGTTCCTTCACCTCTGACAAGACGTGTATTAATCACAACTTGTGAATGTGAGGAATGCCAGGCCTCCACCGTGGTTCGGATCCCACGTTAAACTGTAGGTCCTCCATTTCATCTCACATTCACCCTACCATTACACATTAGCGTAAGTACGTATAACCCGAACGGGTAGTAAGACGCGGTGCTAA
>CABFWB010007708.1:12206-22831 GCA_902151455.1 Timema bartmani
GGGGGGGGGGGAATTTCAGTCTGGAGAAAACGGAAATCTGGATCAATTAGAGCCAGATATATGGGGTTCTACTACACTAAGATACATCCATTATATTAATTAAATACCCTTTATGTTTTTTTTTCTGTCTAACGTTCTTGCGAAACAAAAACGACCATTATCAAGATAGTTTCGTTGCTAGTGATCATTTAGCTACCCGTTGTCGGCAGAAACACGGACGATCACAATTTCCCATATTTCTATGATCACTTATCACCACTTAAAACACCCACGCACCGATGAAACTCCAATTTGCTGCCTAGTGCATTGCCGTGAATGTCGGCAGGTAGGCCTACAACTTACAGATTTATTGCTGTATAATCTCACACAACTTCCTTTTTAATTCGCTCCCTCACTTAACAGTGAGCTTTACAACCATTAACTTTATTATTTCTGCTTCATAATACTCCGGGTACATTGCTGGTTATAGATTAGTCATCTTTGATAACGCCTTTAATTACACGTGCTAATAAGGCCCTGGTGATCACGCCGTATAAGGAGTTGGGTTCTTAACAGACGGGATTTCCGTTGGCGGGGTTCAATTCTCATCCTGGTACAAGGGATTTAATGCTGTCGTTTTACCATACCCACGTTACGTTCTCTTTTATTCCTTATCCCCTAGATTAAATCGTTAATAACCTTGATGTTTAATAGACTTCTCATGAAACAATAGTTATATCATTATTGGATTATCTCATTTATTGCCAACCAATTGCTATTTATTACAATACTACCCAACCTAACAAGAACAAAACTTTATGTAGTAGATGCATGGGAGGTTTGGTTTTGTTAGGTTGTGCTAGTTTGTAACTAAAAACATGAAAACGAATTATAATGATTGATTTAAACAGTCATGTTTTAAGGTTTTATGTTTATTTAAGTGGCCCCTTCTGTACACGGACATTATTTAATAGTTATTAATATATATATATTTATTATGTGTGGGTTTTTAATTTACATACTTGTTGATAGTTTCCTCACGCCAACCATCCGTCCATCCTGACCTGAAATTCAAAATTCTATGCAATCGGTAGAGTCTATTATAAAGTCTAGAATAATTGAGTAAACATTACATTTTATTTTCCTTTTGATACAAATAAAATAACTTAACCACATAAGTACAGTGATTAATTAAGGTCATCAGAACATCAAAATGATATTGCACAATAAATTAACACGTTTATAGTAATTATAAGCTATAAATAGCTATTACATGATTCCATATTATTATAGTTCACTAGTTACAAGGGGTCAAACTTGATATTTTATGATTTTTACGTACCGTTGTTAAAATAAAGTAGTTAATGAATGGGGCTGAAATTTAGTATAACTAAACATTTAAATGAAATGTTGATTTTTAAATAAAACACAGATAAAATCGTGGAATATTGAGTAATTTAGGTACTGTACCAAGGCTACATTGAAAAACTAAGAAAATATATTTTCAAATTAAAAAAGTACTGATACATATAATGTGATTCTAAAGGGCTCCCTCCATGTTTTGTGTGATGCTCGTCTACTTGGAAGACCGGGATTCAAGCTGTGACGTCAATTGAGCTACTGCACCTGCACATACTTATTACTTATTAGTATCTATGCATGAGTAGCCATTCCCCTGCGCCATTCACAATCAACCTTTGATCTGGAGCTGTCACGTCAATTGAGCTACTGCACCTGTACATACTTATTACCGCTAGACACCGCATGAGTAGCCATTTCCCCTGCGCCATTCACAATCAACCTTTGATCTGGAGCTGTGACGTCAATTGAGCTACTGCACCTGTACATACTTATTACCGCTATACACCGCATGAGTAGCTATTTCCCCTGCGCCATTCACAATCAACCTTTGATCTGGAGCTGTGACGTCAATTGAGCTACTGCACCTGCATATACTTACTACCGCTAGACACCGCATGAGTAGCCACGCCCCTTGCTCTGGATGCGACAATTATATAAAAATATATACCCATGACATCATTTGAGGACAGTGTGTTGAAGATGTCTGCATATTTTGTTGCATATTTTATGCTTTCTCTAGTAAGAAGTATTTTCTAAATACTCTACTACACAAGAGAAAGCCCTATCATCCTCTACAATGGCACATTCTTACGAACCATCTTAACCTACTCACTCATTTATTATTCAAGCTCGGTGCCATTGTTACGGCTCGCGGATGTGCGGTATCTTCCCCCATTATAAATCTCCCCTGCATACGCCACTTCTTGTTTTTCTTTATGTTTAGTTTTTCGCAGTAATGGGAAGGGGGTAAGGGGGGGGGGTAGGTAATAGAGTTACACCTTGGTACCACCTCATGAAATTAACGCAATATTTACCGCGAACCTCTTCCCACCATGAGCGGTTCGGACATAAGAACACTTGCTAATATACAATGGCGGCATGAGTTACATTATGCATGTTCAGTTGTAGTGTAATCATAGAATAGAGCGGAAGGTGTTGTTAAAAAAGAAAATTGTTGATGGTTTGATGTATGTGTGTGTGTTGTATAGCAATCATAGACGTGTAATATATCCATCATTCCCTGACATCGAAATAGTGCAGAACTAACATTTCATTTTATAGTTTGGGTCACTTTAAATAACGAGCTGTTTCGTCAGATTGCCTCATTTGTTTTAGTGGAAAGTAGTACTTTTTTTTATAGCATCGCGTATTACTTACCCGTTAGGGCTATACGCCTACGTAATAATCACGCCGATGTTTTTAGGATTGTATTTATAAGAAATGTACCCCCATTTGCGTGGAGAGCGGTAAACCATATAGGGAAAAATCACTCACCCGACCGATATTCGAACCTCGATCTCAGCCGTCATCGACAGTCTAGTCTACTGCGAGGGTAGCGCCTTAGACCGCGTGGCCACCGGAGCGGGTTTTATGATAAGCGGGGTCCGGCTTTTGATGACTTAAAAATTATACAAAAATGAGCTATAAAATTACCTTAAAATCATAAACAATGAATTAAAATTTTCAAAAAATGACCTGAAAAAATATTAACAAAGCGTTGTAATGAATGCACACGACTAAATAAAACACGTGGTTTACAAATATGAACTAAAAATTATCCTTGCAATGAAGTTTTCAACATCTAAACTCTCATTCTGCTAAATATATTATTGGTTTTAAGCTACAAATACCTGCTTGAGAAGTAATAGCTGCCCCCTCCCAACGCAACCCTCTCCACCTTAGTTGCAGTCTCGTGTGTTTTACAAACAAACGAGCAAAAAGGATGCAAAGTTCGCTAGTTCGTTGTCTACGTCATCTTCTCATTATAGCAAATATGTTTTGGAAGCAATTATGGATTTATAAAATAGTAAGAGTATTAAAAAATAAACCTATTCAACATGAATGCCTTACAAATGCCTAAAATTGACTCAAACATTCGTATTAATGACTCTAAAATAACGCAAACATTCGTATGAATGACTCTAAAATAACGCAAACATTCGTATGAAATGACTCTAAAATGAATCAAACATTCGTATTAATGACTCTAAAATAACGCAAACATTCGTATGAATGACTCTAAAATGAATCAAACATTCGTATTAATGACTCTAAAATTGAATCAAACGTTCGTATTAATGACTCTGGAATGAATCAAACATTCGTATTAATGACTCTAAAATTGACTCAAACATTCGTATTAATGACTCTAAAATTGACTCAAACACTCGTATTAATGACTCTGGAATGAATCAAACATTCGTATTAATGATTATAAAATGAATCAAGCCAAGAAAACATGTTCTAAAATTCCAAAATTACCAAAAATTACCTATAAAATACACATTTCTACAATAAGGGGATCATGAAAAGAGTTAATGTACTTATGAGTATTGTGTGTGATGTAGCAATAAAAAGACGACATGTCATAAAAATCCAGGTCTTGATCATAAATGTTTCCGCATTTGCGTGAAGAGAGTGAAAAACCATCTAGGAAAAAAAACATTCCCAATACACCCGACTGAGATTCGAACCTCTATCTCCCCATCACCGGAAATCTAGTCCAACCCAAGAGTGACGTGTCAGACCATGCCACCACCGATGCGGGTGACTACCTCGTAGGAAGCCCACACGCGTCAAAGCACTCTTTATTATACGTCTATGAGAAGGATGTAATTTCTCCGGCAGTTCGGAGATATTTAAGTAGGTTTATTTCCTCTATGGAATGGTTCCCTACATGAAGATAAAAGATGGTTACCCCCGAGATGTTATCGGAGTTGTAATGACTGCGAAATGTTTTGTTAATACGGTTGGAAATTACTCTCTAATACAAAGTGAGGCGTCACAGTGCGGACAAGCCGAATTACACGCTCAGATGTATGCTGTGATGATACAACATGAATATTTTAAATGCGGGGCTCTAACAAACCCTTTCGACCGAAATTATGTAATCTAATCTTTACCATCTTAGACATTGCAGAAAGTTCAGAGACACCAATGGGGCCGATAGAGGGGGGTAACTGTGGGAATAACTATGTGGATGGTGAGAGGAAGGTTCGCGAGTGAACATCGAAAGACCACAAGACCCTTACATCAAAAGCGCGCCCAGGCCTTGTATTCGTAGTAAAATCAAGGTGTAAACCACATGATAGTTGTTTCCCCTTCATCAATCGAGATTCCTAAACATTTAAATGATGGATACTGTATATTTTTTTTAGCACCGCGTCTTACTACCCGTTCGGGTTATACGCACTTACGCTGATGTGTAATGGTAGGGTGATTGTGAGATGAGATGGAGGACCTACAGTTTAACGTGGAATCCGAACCACGGTGGAGGCCTGGCATTACACACATTCACAAGTTGTGATTAATACACGTCTGGTCAGAGGTGAAGGAAGGGTTTGGCAATCAGATAAATCTGTGCCGGGACCGGGGATTGAACTCCGGACCCCCGGCAAAGAAGTCTAACACCTTACCCTTAGACCGCCAGGTCACCAGTTTATTATATTTTGTAACACATGAGAATAAAATGTTTATATATAATATTATTTATAACGTAAGACTCTCTTTAGATATTCATGAACAAAGTAGTAAAAAGCCCATATTCGAGAAACTTCACACTTTCAAAAATCAATCTCCAGTAAACTACCTTCATGAGAATAGTTTTTAAATACATCCTTACTTATTTAAAACTCTACCCAGATACCCATTTTAAACAAAATTACTAGAGACATTTTCGATAAATTAAGTTTATTTACCCCCCAAAAAAAGTAGTCGGTAAACTTCTCTTAATTTCAGATCTTGAATCAAAATCGTGGTGTGGCCTCGATACGAGGAATGACCATCCATATAACATTCTAAATATAAAGTTTGAATAAAATCCATTAAGGTGGGATGGAGGGTGATGTGAGAAAATGTCAGTGGCTTTTTTTTTCAGTTTTTATATCAAAACATTTATTTGGCCAAAATAAATCAAATATTACTTGGATAGAAACATACAGAGTTTAATTTTCTTCACCTGGTGATATCAACAGTTGTTGAATACCTATCAAGGGTGTCCTGGAATTTAATGACAAGTTTTTCTCTTCATTTAAAAGGTTTTGTCATCTAATGCCGCTATGCTCATGACAGATATTCAACAACTGTTGATATCATACGAAGAAAATTAAACTTTAGGCTTCTACTGGAGCAATATATTTTATTTATTTTGACCAAAAAAAAGTTTTGCTATAAAAACATCAAAAACACTGACCATTTTGTCCGTCACCTTTCAGCCCACCTTAATACGTTGAGACTGAAGCTCTCGGTACAGACAGATGGACAGTCAGACAGGTAGACATAATTATTGTAATAACCAATTTCTCTCTGGTTTGGGGGTAGAACGCCAATATCCATCATAATCTCAAAGTAGAAAATTTTCACTTTAGCAATAATTTCTTTATAAAGGTAGGTATTAGTTAAAGCTTCAATGTTTTTTACCACTCATAATGAACCTGGACAAACTATACACTCTTCTAGAATCTTCTTGATTGTATTTTGTTGGAAACTTGAATAATATAGCACTGGATTAAATGGCCAAGCTATTTATATTTGTTAGTTACGAGTGGGTACAGTCGCACCTAAATATTATATTCTTTAGAGTTAAAAATTACACCTGGACACTGGAATTGAACCCGGGACATTTGGTTTAGTACGCCAACGCTCTAGCCACTGAGTTATTCGGGAGTGGTCTCATGACCGGGTGTTATTTTTTTAATTTAAAGAATACTAAATAATACAGTTTTTCAAGTGGTATGGATTTTAAATATGATTTACAACTGTCGCCGTGAAGTGTGAATTTCCAAAGCAACCAAATTTAGAACATTTAATTGGCTGTTTAAACACAATGTGTTGACGAATTGTTGAGCCACTCGTGACGTGTCTTCGCCTTCTTTTGTTAGTACTTTCAAATGATACCACCATTCATGGGTGGCTCCATGGGCTCACTTCTTTATGAATGGACAAAAAGACTATATAAGAATGAAACATCCTCGTTCTGGAACCATTTTGAGATGCGTGATCTTTTTAAGGCGAGTTAGGTTCACACACGACCTGTTTCCGAGGAAGTTGAAGTCAGTTTACTGGTGTGAAGTTTATTTTGCATGAATTGTGAGTAGTGTTAGGTGATAGCGTGGGTGTGTTTATGAGATGTGATACCTTAGGAACAATGAATGAGGCCTCCCTCCACTTCCTGTAACATGGAGTTTTAATTCAGTTTCTTTCCGTGGGTGCTTTACACGTAAATATTAAAAGTATGAATCTTTACATTCATATTTTGTGTGTCAACATTTTAATTAATATTTGTATTTCTGAAGCTCTTTTTGTACAATTTATAAATAATAATCATCTAAAAACTGTGGTTATAAATTATAATACTGTGGATTTAAGATTTTTACCCATGTGTATATATATATATATTTGCCACTATCCGTGGTGTAGAATTAATTATTATAGTAGTATTAATAGACCCTAATAATATTAATAATGATAATAGCTGTAATAATAGTATACAAAAAGTAACACATTTCAGTGGCCGCATGGTCTAAGGCGCTATTTTTGCAGTATACTAGACTGTCGATAGACGGGAAGAATCTCGGTAGGGTGTATTAAAGCTGGTTTTTACTGACTGATTTTTCCACTTTCCCTTCACATAAATACGGGTACACTTTCTATCAATTCAGCCTTAAGCAATCTTAAAACATTAGTGTGATTAGTACAAAGACGTATTTTTAACCTGAACGGGTAGAAACACACGGTGATAAAAGAATAAAATAGATTTAGGGTGTAATGAGGTGTAATGGATAAAACAAACTCAAGATAGAGATAGGGTTTAATGAGGTGGACTGGATAGAACTAGCTCAAAATAGAGATAGGGTGTAATGAGGTAGACTGGATAAAACTAGCTCAAGATAGAGATATGGTGTAATGAGGTGGACTGGATAGAACTAGCTCAAGATAGAGATAGGTTGTAATTAGGTGGACTGGATAGAACTAGCTCAAGATAGGGATAGGGTGTAATGAGGTGGACTGGATAGAACTAGCTCAAGATAGGGATAGGGTGTAATGAGGTGGACTGGATAGAACTAGCTCAAGATAGGGATATGGTGTAATGAGGTGGACTGGATAGAACTAGCTCAAGATAGGGATAGGGTATAATGAGGTGGACTGGATAGAACTGGTTCAAGATAGGAATAGGTGACGTATGCTAGGATGTGAAAACTGAACCACTTTAAGACACTACACAGTGGCCAATAGATTTTCCACATATTTACAACTCTCAGTTTAAAGCCGTGGGTGGTGCTATTTGTGCCAACTTCATTAATTGCTTTGCAAATTTCAAACCAGATTTATTTCAGTTCAAGGAATAAGCGATTGAATACCAATTTTATTCTTTCTTTACATTTGCCAAGTAATTTAACACAGCTTAAATGCAGTTTTATGTTGTATAAAATGTTTAACTTAATTCCTTTGTGACCATTATATTCTAATTCCTATAGCCATTAAATTAGAAGTATTCATCCTTTAACTTTAAACCTCATGTATGAATGCATATTTATAGATCATTAACGAATTATATTAGTTCTCATAGTAGAAATACTACTACTGCGTGGTTCTGAAAACTGACTGGAATATATCGGTTTGAAGACAAGACTAATTAAACACGTTCTTGCTTACATTTTGTGTTTATGTTGAATGTTGTACTGCACTATTATGTAATAAGTACTAACTGGAAAAAATAAATACTAAAAAAAGTTTTTATTTTGACTGCCTTGTCTTTAATTGGAATAGTGTATTGTGTTTAGAGTTGTATGTAAAAAGTGTTGCGATGTTGGTTATTGTCTTATTGCCTTGTCATAAAATGAGTAACATTGCTGCATGGTGTAGAACTAGTTCTTTTATAAAACATGATTTTTAAAAAAGTTTGGGGGGTATTTAACGTGCACTATCTGAACCGACTGATCATATCATCACAAGAATATTTCTATGAGCGAGAGTGAAATGTCCTACCAATTTTTGCCGGGAAAAGGTATTTCCACATACCTTCCAGGGTTCTTTTACACGCCACAACCGAAATGGGACCGACGGCTTTACTTCCCCTCCGAAGGAAGTTGTGCTACGTATTTTTTATCGCTCCTGAGGTGATCACTTTACCCCAAGACCACCGGTGTGGACCTTAAAGGCGTGAAAATAAAGTCAAAAGTTCCTGTAAAATAGCTACGGTACGTTGTATTTCAGCTTTACCATCGAGGTCTCAGTGGATGTACAAAAGACAATAAGTTAGGTCTCAGGGGTGTACAAAAGACAATAAGTTAGGTCTCAGTGGATGTACAAAAGACAATAAGTTAGGTCTCAGGGATGTACAAAAGACAATAAGTTAGGTCTCAGGGGTGTACAAAAGACAAATAAGTTAGGTCTCAGGGATGTACAAAAGACAATAAGTTTTGTTTCCACAAAGTAACGCTGAATCGGGGAAGGAATGGTCCAATTTGTTTTACACTGAACTGTCATTGGTTGGGGGTCTAGGGTTCATGAACCGGCTGGGTGCACTTGAGATTGTCTTACACATGTGTTTTACACAGGAAGTAAAATATTTCCTACACTGTATAGGCGTATATAAGTTACATATTTATTTTTTTAAGCATCACGTCTTAATATCTATTTGGGTTATACGCCTTTGCACTAATCACTCTCAAGTGTTAAGGATTAGGAGGGTTGAATTTAGAGGAAGTGTATTCGTATTTGCGTGGAGGGAGAGTGGTAAACCATTAAAAAAAACCTTAGTAAACCCGACTGATATTCGAACCTCCAACTCCCCGTCATCGGCAGTCTAGTCTACTGCGAGAGTCGCGCGTTAGACCATGCGGCCACCGAAGTGGGTTAATTTACTGTTCTATCTTTAGACACTCAAAGAGGTGTGGGGTAGATATCAATTCTTGGGAACACAATATTAGCCGAGCCCTCCTCAAATGTCACGCGCAACTATATCCCAACTTTTATTTTGTTCTGTTGACCGGCTCGGATTTAACGGAACCTCGAAATTTCCAGAAATACGTTCTTTCGATTAGTGTTGAAAGGAGTAATTTCCAAGACTTGTTGCACTTTTATTAAAAATTGTAAAAGATCTTTGTAATTGTTTGTGAAGATAAACAATTCAATTCTGATGGAGACTTCTCTCATTTTAAACATATTTCAGTTTGACCTTCTACACTTACATACAGATCTATGACACAAATTAAAGTAAATCATGACGTTAGACTTTGATCATGGATGAACATACAGTAATTTAAAACAAAGATATATTATGGTGAGAGGACTATTTCTGCACCACTTTTGTTGTAGTTAGGTTAAATTCCTACGAATTATGTTAACATATCCAAAGAGTTTGTGGAACTATACGACTAATTATAATTGTATAAAGTATACAGCCTAACGATACAAACCAGTTGCAATATTTGTTATTAAGCCTAGATAAAAAAAAGGCCATGATTAAAATCCCTGGAAATAATAAAGGGAAATAAAACCACACAATAATTTTTCACTTTCATTATACATCTGCTTTCATAAACCTTGAGTTAAATAAACATAAAACAAATCAAACTTGTTATTTAGGGCCTACTCACCAAGTATCTTCTTAGTCTATACGTTCAGAGTCTAATCTAGAATAGAATCACTCAGTTTTAACACTTAATGCAATACTTCTAACTTCATAAAAAAAAAAGGTCCTATCACTGTGAATCCTACTTTAAAGTACAATTCCTGCTCCTCTATTATCACTTGAATTAATAATACATAAAATAATAATATTTATCATAATGGACCCGGGATTTGATTACCTAAAAACTGTCAAAATATAAACAATATTACTATTAAAAATGTTAAAAAATTACTTAAAGCTTACAGAAACTATTATTATTATTATTATTATTATTAGCACCGAGTCTTACTACCCATTCGGGTTATATGCACTTACGCTAATGTGTAATGGTAGGGTGATTGTAAGATGAGATGGAGGACCTACAGTTTAACGTGGGATCCGAACCACGGTGGAGGCCTGGCATTCCACACATTCACAATTTGTGATTAAT
>CABFWB010007709.1:0-22830 GCA_902151455.1 Timema bartmani
ACCTGACCACTAGCGCTCGCCAATGGCTGTTGAGAACACCCCAAAGGAAGCCTCTCTAATTTGCTCTTCGTCTGGCCCAGGTGTTAAATGTTTGTGTGTTGATCTTCAAAGCCGAGTTGCTTCGTTCGCTGGGGCATTTTTCATGAGAACTGGGCTTTTCCCGCTTGTGATGTCGCAGTGTGTCTATATTTGCCACACATTATTAGAACTTATTAGACTTGGTAGTAATAGTTTTAAACCTATTATTGGGCCTCATTGAGTGTAAGTGCTAAAATGTATTTAACACATTAGATTTCGATGATGACAGTGACCTCATATCAGCATTTTAAATGAAAATAATTGAGTTCGAAGATCCACTCATTTAAAAAAAAAAGTTTGATATTAAAGATCCCAAATCTGTACCTCCACAACAGTCTTCTACTGCAGAGTTGGCACCACCTTCATATAGAGGAGAACGAGTAAAAAGACCTCCAAAGTCTTTGAAAAACGTCAGCTACTCCATGTTTGATGAGGAACCGGGTAATCCCACATAACTAGAGGAAGCTTTCAACATTTCAGATAAGGAATCAGGCTATGAATGTCGAATATAGACCTATGATTGAAAACGGCACCTGGGAGTTGGTAGATCTTCCCCATGATAAAACACCCCTGAATTGTAAATGGGTATTCAAGAATAAACGAGACAGGTCTTGAAAAATCGCTAAACTAAGCCCGTCTTGTCATCAAGGGCTACGCTTAGAAATAGGAATTGATTTTGAAGAGACGTACCCCCAACAGTACATTTAAGTTCAATTCGGTACTTCTGGATGGGTGATTATTCATGGGATATTGTTTCATTTGGGGCCAGAAGAGTTTAAACTATATTGAATTCCTGCATATTGAATCGTTTCAAGACTTTCTCAATATATGAATGTTGATCAATCCAAATTTTTCTGTTCGGACAGTCTCTTTTTATTTGGAAACCCAAGACAAATCTGGCTTTACCAATATCCTTCATTTTAAAATGTTTCATCATTTGACTTTTGCTATATTCTTCTGTTCTTTTATCATTTGAAAACAAAATCACGTCAACATAAACAGCCAAAATCAGGATTGATTTGCCTTTGATTCTGTAATATAAACATGAGTGAACTTAAGACTGTTTCAGAATGATTTTCTTAAGGCGCGCATCCAACTTCATGTTCCATACTTGGCTCGCCTGTTTCAGACCATAGAGTGAATACTTTAGGTTGTACACTTGAGTTCAATGGAAAAACTGTTCCAGCAGATTGGGCTAGTGTCTCGTATGAGAGGCGATCTGAAATGGGTTATATATTTCTTAAAAATAAATAGCAGAGCTCATGAAACACACAAAACAAACACTAACGCGCTCTCAATGACAGAATCAGAGTATATGGCAATGTCTGCGGCTTCACAAGATGCGCTAGGTCTCCGAGGCTTAGGTCGAGAACTTTGCTTGACTTTGAATGATACATATCAAGCGCGCACCAAGAATATTGATGTCTGCCATTATTTTGTAAAGGAGAAGATCCTCCCTAAAATACTTGTCATCGCAATCCATGTTAGTGGACTCACTCATATGATATACAAAATACCTTTATTTTAAGTTTCTTATAAAAAATACTTACCTGAGTACAATATCAAGTCTTTGTTCAGAACCAATGGATTTTCTGACACTAGTTATGGTTTTGTCAATCTTTCTTCTAGTTTGGAAAGTAAAAAATCAAATTACCCTCTATTGTATAGTATTAAACAAATTTATCTCACACAAGCGAGCTTGACGATATAAGTTTTTAAATTCACCACGTCTTTTATTAAATTCATGAGCGAGCATTTGGCATTGGCATGATGAAACAATGCACTTCAACACTCCACTGCAACTGCTTTTTTTTTTTTTAGCCCTGTGTCTTAGGTCCCGTTCATTTTATATGCTTATGTTATAACCACGCAAATGGTTTTAACAACTAATAAGCAACTAGATGTTGACAATGAGGTTATATTTATGTGGCAAGCTGGAAAATTTATGAAGTGTTGAAAAATCATGAAAGTTAAAATTCTTATATACTAATTGTAATGATCCTGCTTTGTTGCATGGCTTTTGGTGTAGTTAAATTCAGTTTGTGTCAAATTTATTAGTCGCACTGTACTGTTGTTGATTCATTTCTGTACACGTGCAAAGACTACGGGTTAGGAACATTCAGTTTGCTTGCTTCTAACCCTAGTAATTATTAAAGAAAGAAACCTCGCAGTGTGAGTGCGAGTAAGAGAGCAATATTTTTCATTTGCAAACTGTATTTATTTTGATTTCTTTTTAAAAGGTAGTTTTGCTTGTGCTCGCAAGAGTTCAGCAGCTCTCAGTATCAAAATTAATGTTATAGCCATGAAACTGGTGGGGGGTATTAATAATTTGTGGCACTTGTTAACGAGGTGTTCTAAGAGAGGGACGCGATGAAGAGACGCGGGTGCTATTGTGACAATTTCTTGAATGTAGCATCTTAATATGTGTAAATAAAACTTGTAAATTGTGTTAATATATACATTATTTAATTAACAACATCACAAAAGAGGTTCGCGAGAAAGAGAATCGCGACATAATCTTAGGCTTTTAATTTTATGATGCTATAAATATTATTTATTTTAAATACTCTTCTTTATAATTATGATGGATTCTTTCACAATTAAGCTAGGAGATTATTCTTAAATAAAAATTTGTCACTTAAGTGCCGTGGCGTTAGTAGCTATAGCAGGCTTACAAGTAGTTAGTAGGACCATATAGGACAGGCTGTGATTAGCCGATATAAGTATCCATGGCCAGTGATTGGCTTTTGGCATTGGGTCAGGGCTTTCTCCTCACTCCAACTCTCCCTGACCTGTTACCACTTTATTCCCCGCGCCGTTCGTTCCTGATTTTTCATGTGTGCTTATTAGATTTTAATGTGTGCCCCGGCCCCATTAGTTTTTATGTGTGCCCATTGGTTTATTTTGTGTGCCATTGGATCGTATGTCGAGGTAGGATTGGGACGGGCGTTGGAGTTTATTTGTGGATGTATTTTTAATTATTTATTGGTGTGGAAGTTTATTTTATTTATTGGTGGGGGAACGTGCAGTCCATGACATCGGGCACTCCTCCCACAGCTCTGGGTAGGATTGGGACTGGCGTTAGAGTTAATTTGTGGGAGTTTTATATTTATTTATTGGTGTGGGAATTTTTTATTTATTTATGGTGGGACGTGCAGTCCATGGCGTCAAGCACTCCTCTCGCGACGTCCCATAAATTATTGGCATTGCTAGTGAGCGTGGGAGCTTGCAGGAGCTTCCTCTCTGGCCAGCCGTTTAGCGTAGATTGTGAACAATGGTTCCTTATCGCAAGACTCTGAATCTATTTTGGTGTCGCAACACTCCCCCTTCTCCATCTATGTGGTAATGGTTTTTTCCGGTGATTTCGCAACTAGAGAGCATTGACACAGTTCTGATTATGACCAATCATGGGCCTTGGAAGTCTCACGATGATTTACAATCCTCAGTTAGGGGCTGCTATCCCCCACATGTCTACTAAAATTGGTTGTTTGATATCGTCCGTCGACATGCACGGATGTAGTTATCCGCCATACCAACATGAACCACTGTTAGTGGAGCAATAAGGTAGAAATATTCCAGAATTTACGTGGAGTGAGAGAGAGTAGAAAATCACCCTAGTTCACCCGAGCGAGATTCGAAGCCACGACCTCCCCATCATAACTACATGAGCTACACGCACCCTTTCTGGCTAAATGACTATACATATATTAATTATGATAGTGTGGTAGGGATGATTAAGAAAATGTTCCAGCATTTTTTACCTGCAGGGATAACCCGGCAGGGATTCGATTCCAAGATACACCCGCCAGAATTAGATGAGCCTGACATTTAGGCGGCGTGCCCACCGCCCACGTGCCCACGGTCATCCAATTAAAGACTTCCTTTCAATAACAGAGCGCACCCCGCATTTGCGAGAGTAAAAATTAAGGCAAAATAAAAAATCAGTTAAAGCTGATCGACCAGATTTTCTGTTTGATATAATTATACCAAGTATAATGTGTACCAGCATTTGGTTCGGGAAAACTCTAAAAGCATACTATTGCAAAAATTTCACTGTTTGGATAGCGTTTATAAATTAACTAAATTTGGTTTAATATAAGGTAGAAAGTTCACATACTTGCACACAGAGTTATACGGACGTTCATTTTTATTTATAAATTGTGATGGTAGATTGCTACCCAATGATAAAGTGAAAAAAGATTGAAATATTTAAGAAACAGCTGTTCTATTCCTTGAGCCACTTATAATAAAAGAAAGAAGTTTTATTTTAATATCAGTTAATGTTGTTTAAATTTTGCGGAAGCAATATATATCTCTTACATTAATTCATAAGTAGTATTGAATTGAGGAACTTGAATTTATTTTAAATATCATTTAATGTTCGCAACTATTTTTGACGAAATAATATACAACTACATAAATTCATAAGTAATATCAAATACAATCATGAGGACCCTGAATAAATATTATAAATGCCACCCAACTCAAAATAGCATCCAAACAAAAACAACAAACTTATTTTAAAAATAATTTAACGCTTGAAACTTTATTTTGTTGACATAATAAATAACTTTCAATCAAAATAAATTAGCTACTTAAACAACAGAGAAATTTAATGTTCGCAAATATATTTTGATGAAATAATATATAACTTTTACATTAATTCATAAGTAATATTAAATACAATTATGAGGACCCTGAATCAATATTAGAATGCCAACCAAAAACAAAGTAGCATTTAAACAACAGCAACATTTAAAAAATCATTTAATATTCGAAAATGTATTTTGTTGACATAATAAATAATATTTACACAAAACAAATTAGCCACTTAAAACTCAAGCCGAAATTAGAGAAAGTGTACCCACATTTGCATGAAGGGAGAATGTAAAGTCTATTAGGAAAACTTCCCTAAATGCGCTCGGCGCTGATGAAGGAATCGATAACATATCTTTTAAATTGAATACTATGGCGCGGATTTGTTTAGCTTACCCTGAATTTTTATTAAAACTTATAACGTCAATTTATAATACTCACAGAGCCTCCCAGCGTTCTACATGTCTAATATTTATCACAAGAAAGAAGTAAGGCTGAATAAATTACCTTTACTAAGGGAATGTATTTCAATTTTCCAGAGTTGGAAGTGGAAAATGATTTATGTAAATTTACCCAAAAATAACTTGCTGTGGGATCAAACCCCGACCTTCTCATAACTATTATCAAAATCTGTTTCTAAAATGGAATTCAAACGTAATTACCTAGTGATCTGGCACACATATTATTTATAGATCACACAAACTCGACACATTTTAGCACCGCGTTTTACTAACCGTTCGGGTTATACGCTTAAGTACTACGGTTTACAACTCTCCTTTTCACTCAAATGTGAGTACATTAAATTCCTCAGCTCTACCAAATTAGCGCATATTACTTACCATTGTAAAATGTCTCTTTGTCTGTGAAGAGAAAATATTATCACAATTTCAAATCGGAGTGTGATTTTCAATCCTAAGCAACAATTAACTATCATGCAAACATATTGTCCATAATTTAGTCATCGAAGGTGTTAGTTTTCAGCGCTTTTTTTTTTATCGTTACGAGTTTATTACCCCTCTTGAAAGGCAAACCATCCCCCAATTCATCCGACTGAGATTAGAACCTCGATCCTCCCCCTAGAAGAGATGTACCCAAATTTGCCTGGAGGATGAGTGAGAAAACAGGCATCAGTACACCCGACCAGGATACAAACCTTGATCTGCCCCAGTCCTCGGCAATCTAGCTCAACACGAAACTAGACGGGAGCTAACTACGCCACCGAAATAAGATTAGTTAATAATAAAGCATAGAGCCTTCTTAAAACCATTAAAGTAATCCATCTCTCACATAAAGTGACCGGTTGACCAATCATTCGAGACACTTGACAAAGATTAAATCAAAACTCTATTAACAGACAAATACCAGTATCAATCATCTCTTCACACAGATACATATATTCTTTTACAATCAATTTGTAGACATGGGCAGGTTACAGCGGACAATCTGGCACGCTTTTACAATTTGAAATATATTCTGAAATTTGAAAAATGACACCTGGACACGGGAATCGAACCGTGTCCAGATATCATTTTTCAAATTTCAGAATATGACATCTAGATGGTGAATTCCTCTCTAAAATTAATAACATCTTCGGCTATTTGATTCTTAATTTGAAATATATTCATGAATCTATTTATAAACAAAAGTATCTTTGTTAGGTACAAAATTGATACGGATAAATGAATATATTATTTTGAATACAGTAAAATCACAATACAGAGAACATTAAAATACTATTATCTCACAAATCTCTAAAGGTAATACAATCTACCATTTCAACAGTAAAAGTCTTAATCTTGTTTACAAAAGTCTCTAAGCAACGCAAAACATTGTTTTCCAATGCCAACTTGAGTGCTGTTTCTAACAATCTTCACAATCCTCGATGGGAAAGAGCTCTGTCTAGTCATTGACTCTCTGAGAAAAATCTACACAAATATATACATAAATAGTGGCTCGTTGCTGCGATGGCTACAGCTTATTGCACTAAAATGTGTTTCATAAACTTTTTATTGGAAAAGGATTTCTATAACACTCACTTACTCGCTTTTTAGTTAAAAGTGTACTCGTCAAAGGCTACCAATTTTAATTATAAATTAAGTTTTCGCTGTGTAATTTGAATAAAAAGTATTTTTCCCACCCTTCACGTGCCTATGAGAACTTTAAAACGATCCCCCTTCCCAGATCTCTATCTATTTATTGTACCAAACCAATTAAGTAACTATTGAGCTGATATTATTTTTAAACAAAGATAAATATTTTATTTACCAATATACAGCTTTACACAAATCATTGTTTCCATGGTGATATAAACAAAGAATGATTGTACAGATGAACCACTCCCCACATAGAAGGAAAAGATGGAAAATTCGCTAGGATTTTTTTTTAGTTTTAGGCCACTCTCACAAAAGACTGGACTACCGATGACGGGAAGATTGGGGTTCGAATCCCTGTAGGGTGTACTGAGGATAGTTTTTCCTAAGCGATTTTCCACTTTTCCTCCGCGCAAATACGGGTGCACTTAACAGCGTAGAGATGCGGGGAGAAATAATTTGAATGACCGTTCTAACAGCCATTAGCGAACTTAAAGAACTCCTTCGGTTGCACAAATGCGGGTGAATTTAACAGTGTAAAGATGTGGGAGGAGTTATTTGATTGAATTACCGTTTTAACAGTTATTAGCGATGCTAAATCTCCTTCGGACCTCGAGTTATGGCATGATGTACCCTACAAAAGACAGTGGGGCTCAAATCCAGGTTCATACTTTTCAAAGGCGGAGTTCCAATTTGAAATATACACTAAGTCAGCATTATGAAACACCTCTGGTGCATGAATTCCCAGTTTTTCAGAGGTCAAAACCACTGACTTAAAATTGCATTTGTAGCGGAAATATACCTGAATGTCAATGCCCCAGAAGGCGTGTGTGCCTGAAATACATGGTTGCAACATAACAATTTCCCCATTCTGTTTCCGAAGTCGATTGTGACTAAAATAAACAGATTTGGTCACACCGATGGAGGAGGTCAATGAAATCCCCTCAAGACAATGGTTTGGGATGGTTTGCATTTCAAGAGGGGGGAATAAACTCGTGATGATAAAAAAAGCGCTGAAAACTAACATCTTCGTTGCATAATTTGCTTAGGATTGAAAATCATCCTCTGATTTGATATTGTGATAATACTTTCTCTTCACAGACAAAGAGACAGTTTTTTTTACAAGGGGTAATAATATGCACTAATTTGGTAGAGTTGAGGAATTTAATGTACCCACATTTGAGTGAAAAGGAGAGTTGTAAACCATCAATTGAAAACTGCTCACACTTGACAGAAATATGACCCCCATTTTTTTACTCCTTGAACCATACTACGTCACTGGCTGTCTGATATATTGCGAGGATATAAGTGTATAATAATTAGCAGAGATCCGAACCCCACGCTTAAAGAACACTTCTAAATGTTATAAGAAATACTAGAAGATTGAAATGAAGTGTACAGCATTTTCGTGGAGGTAGAATGGAAATTCACACCACCGCACTGTCTAAGGCGTCAGGCCCGCAATGCATAACAGCTAGTATGTTTATGAAGGTAGGTACACACGACAGGGATTCGAAACCCGATATTAGCTCCGTGTCATGATGTTTTACCGGGAGATCGGATTTCTAATTCCATTAAGATGTTTCCCAGTTTCTCTATCCATGCATATGCGGGATTCCTTCATTGTCCTTACCCCTTAGACTAAATTTCACTGTTTCAAAATAAAAGTAATTATGTTGTTACCAAACCTATGACAAATATAATCATATGAGCTGGAGACCCCTAAATGACCAAAGAGGGTGGCAGACAGTGGACCAGGATTCGAACCTCTGCAGTTTAGTATATTGCGAGAGTGCTGTATTAGACCTGTGGCTCGCAATTAATTTTTCTAGAGTAATCTATAGTGAGACTACCTAACGGCACTGGATTGAAATCCACGGTCTATAAACCATACCAAAGATCCCTGGTTCACCACTTGGCGTGGTGAAAAAATTTAATTTAAACGTGATAAATTTCCTGGTTTCAACTGCTAACAATCGAACCTAGGACATTTGTTTCCGTAAGAAGACTCACTACCAATAGATCTTGGGCATCAAATGAATTATTGTTCAATTAACCCTTTTATTAAGAAATCTGAGAGGATTAATATAGTTATAACATCTTTCCGGATCAATAGTGGCACCTTTCCCCCACCCCACTGAAATTAACTCCTCTTTATGGTCGATATATGTTTGACCCGTGACTCCACGCTTAATTTTTTATGACTCTTAAATTCTAATGTGGATACAGCTATTTTAAACTACTGTAAACTATTGTAATATAAAGCTTTTAATGACCCTGGTGCTTGATGAAACAACTTAGAGAATTGCAAACCAAATTAGTAATACGTTTAAAAACAAATATTGTTTTGTTTACTATGAAAAGTTTGTTAAATAACATACAGGTACACTCAATTCGTGCAGAGCTAGACCGCCAATGACGGGGAGATCGAGGTTCGAATCTCGGTTGGGTGAACTGGGGGTGGTTTTTCACTCTCCCTTTACGCAAATGCGGGTTCACTTCCTCTAAATTCATTTAGGGAGTTTAATAGAATTTCCATTCTCGCTCTATGCAAATGTGGGTACACTTCCTCTAATTTAGGTTTGAGGTTTAATGGCTTTTTTTTGTGTGTAAATGTTATTTATTTGTCAACAAAATATAGTTTCGAGCATTAAATGATTTTTAAAACTTTTTTTTGGTGGTTGTTTAAATGCTATTTTATTTTTTGCTAGAATTTCTATTATTGATTCAGGGTTCTCATAATTGTATTTGACATTACTTATGAATTTATGTAAAAGTTAAATATTATTTCATTAAAATATATTTGTGAACATTAAATAATATTTAAAATAAATTCAAGGTCCTCATAATTGTATTTAATATTACTTATGAATTTTTGTAAAAGTTATATATTATTTAGTCAAAATATATTTGCGAACATTAAATTTCTTTGTTGTGTAAGTGGCTAATTTGTTTTGATTGAAAGTTATTTATTATGTCAACAAAATATAATTTCGAGCATTAAATGATTTTTAAAATAAATTTTGTTGTTGTTATTTAAATATTATTTTGTTTTTGGTTGGCATTTCTAATATTGATTCAGGGTCCTCATAATTGTATTTTATATTACTTATGAATTTATGTAAAGTCATATATTATTTCGTCAAAATATAGTTGCGAACATTAAATAATATTTAAAATAAATTGAAGTTCCTCAATTCAATATTACTTATGAATTAATGTAAGAGTTATATATTATTTCGGCAATTGTATGTGTGTTTCACCTTACCTTAAACCCATATTAATTAAAATTACAAACCAATATTTAAGCAGTTAAACCTATTGAAATGATAATATTAATAGTATACTTGTTCCTCCTTTCCACGCGTATCCTACAGCTCAAATAAATATTTTTTTTTGCAAAAGTTATATTAACTTATCATGGTTAATCAATAAAGCTTAACATTTACTTCTCTGCGCTATATATTATTTCATTTTGGCAATGTTGCCACGTGTATATTGCCATCTCCCTCCTGTCTTTGATTCTCCAAGGTTTTCCAACCAACATGTTATAGGGATTTTTAAAAATAATAACATTTTCTTACTAGTTATTTTATTGACAAACAGCAAGTGATTAATACATTTTATTTAAAACATTCATAGCATACAACAAAAACAACATAACATTTTTAACGGTATTCACCATTATTAGTTAGGTCTTGTGAGCTGTACAAGTAGCTAGGTGGAGCTCGTCTGGTATGGTTGATTGAGGAGGTTGGAGTTCGAACACTGTCCTATTAAACTGAGGGTATTTCCAACTTTTCCTCCACACAAATGGTGTTACACTTACCCCTCATAAATACTTTCATTATTCCTACCCATATCATTTTTAAATTATTGTATGAGTAGTAATAATTACATTTATTAAATATGTATATGTACGTGCTATCACAAGATATTGAAAAAGTCATAAATACCAATTTATTCACTAGATGGCACAGAATGAAAGTGATTAAGAAATGAATACAGGTGAATATAAGTTTGGCTTATCATAATAATTAAAATAGCGTTGTGCAAGATAATGCAAGTCACGTGTTTCAGAGAAATAGGTTACTCTCTCCTTGAGTAATCTCTCCTTGAATAATCTACCGTCACAATTTATAAATAAAAATGAACGTCTGTCTGACTCTGTGTGTGTGTGAACTTGCCACCCTACCTTAAACCAAATTTAGTTAATTTATAAACTCTATCCAAACAGTGAAACTGTTTGCAATAATATGCTATTTTTATTGTTTTCCCAAACCAAATGTTGGTATACATTATACCTGGTCTAATTATATCAAACAGAAAATTTGGTTTATCAGCTTTAACTGATTTTTGATTTCGCCTTATTTTTCACTCTCGCAATGCTGGGGTGCACTAAGCTCTTTGGAAGGAAGTCTTTAATTGTATGACCGTTCTAACATACATTAGAGGTGTGAAAGATATCGAGGTTCGAATCCTTGCAGGCACGCCATCTAAATGTCAGGCTTATTGAATTTTGGTGGGGGGAGGGGGGGGAGGAGGAATGTTGGAATCAAATCTCTGCAGGGTAAACTGTTGGTAGTTGTCCCTCTAGGTAAAACGCTAGAGCATTTTCTTAATCATCCCTACCACATTATCTTAGTTAATATATAGACGCTTAGCCAGAAAGGGTGCGTGTAACTCATATAGATATGACGGGGAGTTCGTGGGTTCGAATCTCCACTGAGGTGTACTGTCACTGGTTCTCACTAAATGGTTTCCTGTGTAACTCATCTAGTTATGGCGGGGAAGGTCTGGGTCTCGAATCCCCGCTGAAGTGTACTGTCACTAATTCTCTCATAATGGTTTCCCTCTCGCTCACTCCACGTAAACGCTGGAATATTTCTACCTTACTCCTTCCTACCACGTAAAATGCTGGAACATTTTCTTGATAATCCCTACCACATTGTATTAGTTAATATATAAAAGCTTATCCAGAAAGGGTTCGTGTAGCTCATTTATCTATAATGGGGAAGTCGTGGGTTCAAATCTCCGCTGAGGTATACCGTCACTAATTCTCACTAAATGATTTCCTGTGTAACTCATATAGCTGTGGTGGGGAGGTCGGGGTTTCGAATCCACGCTGAGGTGTACTGTCACTAGTTTTCCCTATATGGTTTCCCTCTCCCTCACTCCACGTAAACGCTGGAACAATTATACCTTACTCCTCCGCAAACAGGGGCTTATGTTGGTATGGCGGATACCTACATCCATGAATGTCGATGGAGGGTACCAAACAACCAATTTTAATAGACTTTAATGGGGGATAGCGGCCCCTAACTGAGGATTATAAATCATCGTGAGGCTTCCGAGGCCCCTGATTGTGCATAATCAGAGCCGCATCAGTGCTTTCTAATTGCGCTATAACCGGGAAAAATCCCACTACCCAATAGATGGGGGAAGGGGTTTGGGGGCTTCGACATTATCCAAGGTCATGATATATCCTTGTCTCGGCTTGTCTTGTCGCGCCGCCAAACTGGCACCAGGGTTGCGATGTTGTCACCAGGAAAACCCATTACCACATATATGAGGAAGGGGGAGGGTTGCGACACCAAAATAAGATCAGTCTCTTGCGGTAATTAACCATTGTTCATACTCTACGCTAAATGGCCGGCCAGAGAGGATGCTCCTGCAAGCACCCACGTTAACTAGCGATGCCAACATTTTATGGGACGTCGAGGGAGGAGTGCCCGACGCCATGGTCTGCACGTTCCACTACCAATAAATAAAAAACTTCCCCACCAATAAATAAATAAAAATCTCTCACAGATAAACTCCAACGCCAGTCTCAATCCTACCCAAAGTCGTGGAAGGAGCGCCCGACGCCATGGACTGCACGTTCCCCCACCAATAAATAAAATACTCCCACACCAATAAATAAATAAAAAACTCCCACAAATAAACTCCAACGCCCGTCCCAATCCTACCCAGACATACGATCCAATGGAATACATAATAAACTCAATGGGCACACATAAAAAACCAACGCGTACACATAAAAAACTAATGGGACAGGAACCAACAACTTTGTACAAGAATAAACCAGCACAATTAAATCCTACAAAACAACCCAATGAGCCAGAGGTCTACGACGTCACATATTCCAAAATAACCTGGTTGCGACATCACACAGAGCATTGCGACTTGACGTAATCATCACAATACACACTCTCTCAAGATCGGGATCAAATGTTAATGGTAAAATTGCCGAGAAACGCCAATCCATCTGCTTCTATATAACCAATTAAAACAACCTAAATAAAAGAGTGAATATAATAATCCAAATAAACACCTAAAAAACTTGCATGATGAATATTATTAACAAGTAGGCCTACTTCTGGTCCTATGTTAGAAAATTGATTCATGCACTCACAGCTGAACGTCAATATAGCGTTTGGCCATATGATTCCTAACTATTTCCCGAAACGCCTCTGAATTAGCATAATAATATCGATTACATAAATCTATCAATATGTTAACATATTAATTATTTACATTTATAAAACGACAGCTTTTGACAAAAACTAGGGCTAAATTATCTTTGACCAATAAATTTCCAATTTCTCACCAGTACCGTATGGTATTTAATTTAATTTGATAACACTAATAGATATATAAATAATTGTTTATATGAGTGGACTTAATTAATCTTATCATTATGTTATTGGCATTAACGATATGCCTTTTATATTTCAGAATTTACTAGGGTCAATGCAACAGCTTGAGATTTTAAGGCTAAAAATGAATTCCTTATAAAAATGCAATTAGATTTGTGAAATTAGGAAACGTGAATCATAGATTATCACAGGACATTTAATTTTTTATTTCATATGATCCGAAGAAATTTTTTTATAAAACGTATAATCTTCCCATGTTATTTTCATGTTTATAAAAATATTTGAAACAAAATGTATTTAATCTTCTTAATTCTTTTATTTACATATTATTCATTTATTAACACCACATCTTAGTACCCATAGGCCTACAGGTCCTAATTACTCAAATGGGTTGGGGATGAGGCAAGTTGTTTCTAGAGGAAGTGTACATTAACTTCTTGAAATTAAATAGTACATTTTTCATTAGATTTGCAATAAAAATTGACATTTTATTAGCAGTTTCATTTCTGAAAATGAACAGGTGTGTATTGTAGTGTAGGCTGGACTTCCAATAACGGGAAGATCGAGGTTCGAATATCTATATGGTCTACTGAGGGAGATTTTCCCGTAATGGTTTTCCTATTACCCTCAACGCGAATACAGGTACACTTCATCCAGAAATCAACCCTACTCATCTCTAACCCATTACAGTAATTAGTATACATAACCAAACAGGTATTAAGAAGCAATCTTCTATTAAATAAAAACTTACCTTTATTGAAAATAATTTATAGACAAAATTAGATTGCTTCAAATATAGCTTCTAGCTAAGAATATTCCAGATCTGGCATTTTTCCACATGGTACACAACTCGTCGCCAATGACAATGTTGTGGAGGAAATTAGGATTGGATTCACAACTCTTAACCAAATCTTGGCATGATGGGACTCCCAATTGCATTTGTTCATCCGTGAGATTGTGTGGGACGAACATCGCACATACATTCATTCCTACTTTCCTAAATCTTCATGTAGAATTTGCAGAATGGTTTCTTTATTTATGTTAAGCTCATCTGCCATAATTTTGAGATTCACTCCTCGAACTCTTGTCACAATCTCGTTGACTTATGTGACTTAACTTCATTCTGAGAGGTTGATGGACGACCCCTTCTTCACTCATCTTCAACATCCTCAAATTTCACTTTATATATACTAAACCCCTATACTGTAGCATGGCATAAAGAATCTGTACCACATGCTTTTTTCAACATTTCATAAATTTCCTCAGTTTTACACAACACTTGTTGTTGACTCTTTGCTCCATGGCAAAGTCGTAGCAATGGATAGAAACATAACAGATTCTCTTAACTGCTACTCACAAACTAGCCATTATAGGAGTGTAAAGTTTACAGAAAAGTGTTACCAAATGTTTAAACTACAAAATTTGCAGGTGTTAACTTTCTCCACCCCCAGGTATCTGCGCAAGTCCGAGATTTTTATTACTCTACCACGTAAATAAATATTATTATTAAATTGATGTATGTTTTTTTAAATGTCTATAACCCTTATTCTATTAATACCTAGTGTTTACGTTTGGTCACAAATATTTTGGACACGTTTAAACATCTATTTTCGGTCATCATCAGTAGCCCTCTGGCTGTGTCTCTAACTCTAGCCTTCACCTGGATACGATGTGCGATGCTATATGTGATCAAACCACTTGGTATTTTCCTTTATGGCAAACGGGGTTCAAACAAGACTAGATGTTTTGTTAGGGTTTGTCAAAAATTGATGACGATAATAATTCTCCACAGCTGATTATCCTGAACTACCCAATGAGTGAAGCCAACTAGTTGGTCGTTGATCCTTTCATCAAAGGATGCAATCATAAAATCATTAGCGTCAAGTATCTTACACAAAACCTATTCCTTCAGGGCAAGGGGCAAAGAGAGAGAGATTTAGTCACCCTTAGGATCAACTCACCAGCCGTTGCCCGGGGGCTAACAAAAGGGTGCACACTGTTAGGATTTCCAGATGAGGAACATCCTCCGGGCAGAGAGAGGAAGCCTTTTGTCCCATCTACATCAGGGTAGTCGCCACGAGATCAACTCCATCACATCTACTTCCAACTTTCGACCCGGTGCTACCCCCAAGAACAAAGAGGCAGTAGATATTCTCATTTGAAATTTTATTTCTACACCACCAGTCCTGCTGCGATTGTGCTAGAATTATACTTGATCTCTTTTCCGTACCGTCAACGCAAACTAGTCTCTAAAGCAGCCAACCGATACAGTACAAACCTCTCCCATACCTCAGAGATAATTCAACCATCAAATTTATCAAATCAATCTTTCACTGACAAGACCAGGGCGACTATCGTGAAACCCTACAATGGTGCTTTTCCTGATGGGGATCAGATTGTTCCCATCAACAAAGGGTTGCATTCGGTGGACCATAGATTAGTCTCACCACCCATTAACACTAGTACATTTAGACGTTTCTCAATCATTACAACAACTATACTAAAATAACGCATCTGACCTGTGGCCTATGGTACGCAGACACCCCAATCATGTTTTAAGAGGCTGGCAACAGCAATAAAGAGGGATTTGAGGCTTGTCATTATTTCTTTGAAAAAAATAAGATGGTGGATCTTTTGAGGTATCTACAGGGGAACGTGTTTAACCAAGATAAGTAACTTTCGAACTTTACTGAACTAATAGTCAAGTTGATTCGTTCCATAAACGCGTTCAGTCTTATGGTCACGCCTGAAATCACCCAGCTTGAATCCACATAGTTGAGGAGAGTCTTTTAGTGTGACAACAACAACAACAAAAACAACAACAACAGTTTGAATAGGTTGCAAACACTGTTTAGCTTGGAACAACAATTTGTTGACCAATAGTGTACATAGGATTTCTCAACTGAAAAATAGAATGTTTAAAACAAATCTAAATTTACTCACTCGATATTAATTGGGGTGGATGAAGGTTCGTTTACGCTTCCGACTATATCCAATTAGTGGTGTAGTGCCCTAGCTATTGGAGAGTGGCAAGTTGGGAAGTTTGGGTGGCAAATTGACTCCACGATCCCTCCATCCTCGATGCCAGTGCCATTTTTCTTCGACTCCGCCTCTATTCCATCTGAGAAACTTTCGGATGATTTTAATTATTGTCAAACACACAAATATTGCTGATGTTTCTCAACATAAAAATCTTCACGTTAAACAAAATACATATATCATTCATAACCAGTGAGTTTTTGCGATTGACTTGGTTAGTTCTTGGTATCAAGGGCTTACGACCAAGTAGTTCTGACCAAGGTGGAGCGCGAAAACGATTTCGAGATGTTTTTCTTAAACTAAAATGGTAGTGGGGGTGGAGTAGATCTAATAGCTTATAGGTGAATTTATGTAATCATAATACATTTACTGCAAATCAACGGAAACTGATCTATTTAATTTTATTCTTAGTTAGATTTGTGCTTATTTTGACTAGTCCTAATATTTAAACAACATATCAAGCTAAACATATATTCCCAAAAATTACCTTAAGAAACTATGAAGTAGGCTACGTATGTAATATTAAATAGGCCTAGATCATAATAGTACTCTCTGTTATCCATAAATAAACAGTTTTTAAGTACCTACTTACTGCCATGTATTTATAGCTAGTAGTTTCTGTCCATTTTGATGTACCAAAACTCCATTGATTATGCAGTTATACTCATTTAAAACTAACATAAGAAGTGATGCTCTTGAAATTGGCGCAAAAATTCTCGGCTCATTAGTCGTAACCATACTTTCTAGTCTGGTCAAGGAAAGCGTTACCAAACCAAGCTCTGGTATTGTCTTAGTCATAAACATCTCGTTAACATTGATACTAGGTCAGTCGCAAAAACGCTGTGGTCATAAACATCGATAGCAGGTCAACCGCGAAAACGCTGGGGTCGTGAACATCGATAGCAAGTCAACTGCGAAAACACGCCTATTCTGTAATTAATCAATTTGCAGCTCTCCCCACAATGTCCAGCCATAGAAAGACTTGGTTTCAAGCCCCGAGGCGGTTGGATACTAATTATTATAAGCTTTGTTCAATCTATCTAGATTGAACAATTTACTGGAGGTTCAATTTAACTAAGGTATTACTTGGAAAAAACCCCTTTTGAGCTAAAACTATAAAAATAATCAAAGTAAAAACAATTTATTTATTGAATTCATTTATTGTATGTTAAAAAACCCACAAAATCCATTATTTTTTATTGAATCAATACATTAGTGATTACTATATAATTAGACCAAAATGAATCTCACATATTAACAAAACTTGTTAAGGTGCGGCCGAGGGGAGCGCAAGTATTTTTACAGTTTTTACAGAATTGAAATTTTTTGGCCAAAATAAATCAAATATTTCTCCAGTAGCAACATAGAGTTTAGTTTTCTGCACATGTTAATAGCAACAGATCTTGAATATCCATCCAGGGTGTCCTGGAATTTGGTCTAAACTTTATCTCTTTATTTAAAAAGTTTTGACAAAATTCCAGGACACCCTTGACAGAGAGTTGATAAACTTTATGTTGCTACTGAAGAAATATTGAATTTATTTTGACCAACAAAATTTAATGTTCTAAAAACTGTAAAATTACTCGCACTCCATTCTGCCGCACCTATATTTTTGAATATGATGTTTTGGCCAATGGAACTTGACATAGCTGTGGTCAGTTTGAGAGCCTTTGGTTGACTGGATTGTGCTGGTTCCTCTTGGTGAAATCCAGCCACAGCCCCCCTGTTGGGTAAGTTAACAGACTCCTCTTGTCCATGGTAAGTGGGAGCATCGTCTTCTTGTTGACACTGACCTTGTAGTGGAGGATAATAGTGACAAGAGCTACCTTGATCTGGGCAAGGGCAAACTTGATACCTGAAAAGATAAATTGCTAGCAATCACAGACAGGCAGGTAGCTGAGCAAAATGAACTCCTCGTGATCTGGATCTAATGCATGAAAAATATTTGACTAAAATAATTAAATTGCAAATTTTCGAGACATTAACTGAGAAATACAGTATGTATTATTTTAAAGTCATAAACTAGAATACTATTATCTAATAATTGTTATAATCTATGCTATGCAAGTGATCGTTTGACTCGAAACAGTCGTCCAAGTTATTGCGTGATGGATATTTACGTGGCCTGTGACGTCACGAACAGAAAACATGTGACTAGCTTCGGGCTCAAACTCAAAATACCAACCAGGCATGTAACAGAAATGGCTCAAAGACAACTAACAAAATAATATAATCAAACTTTCTTAGTTTTTATTGAATTATTAAGTTTGCTGCGAAGCAGTTGCAGTATACGATCGTGTGATACAATAGGAATTGAAGCTGTTTTACAAATTTCTTGATTTTTTATACCAATTTAGATATATCACAAAAAGTAGGCTCTTTTCCGGACATCTTAAATTTTAGGTCATACTGTATGGACAAGTAACATCTCAAAACATTTTTTATTGTTGATAAAAGGAGTTTACTAAGTTCCCTAGGACTGCTAAAACTTGGACACTCGTCACACTCATTTGGTAAACGAAGTCACACAGATCAATATCACTTTAAGAAGGTTTTATTTAAATTGTTCATGTAGTCACTGACACATAAGAAGCACAATTTTTATGATTTAAAAAAAATAAAAACACATAAACCATGTAAAAATAGCAATATTTGCTAGCGCACAATTATAGATGCAAAACAACTATCTACTCTCCCAACACTGCTCATACTCCTGGCCTCCCTACTGCTGCTTAGTTTGTTTATCATGGTGAAAGGGTGGGGGGTAAAGGTGAAGTCAGAGCGGAGACTAGAGAGATAAGAGGCAACTGACAGCTTGCTCACTGCTCATGCTCATCAATCATGTGAGTATGCTGACCAATTTTTGGTACCTTATTTCAGTCGGGTTTTATATTTTAATATAAAATACGGGTAGAGGGCAGAAACTATTTCTCAAATTCAATGAAATTTTTTACTCTTGTTCAATACAATAAAATGCAACTTTTGGTAGGTATTATAAAATGAAATTATTAATTTAATTCTTTCAGCCTACTCTACTGTATGCAGACGACACGGCTCTATTAGCGAAGTCATGGTGAGGATAGCTGGTGGAGAGGTGACTCCAGACCCACCTGACGCAGTTGGAGGGGTGGCTGACCAAATGGAGGACAAGTATTAACGTGGAGAAGAGCATAACAGTGCTCTTCACACGGAAAAGAAAGTTTTACAAGCCGGCCCCACTCCGGCTGTTCGGAGAGCAGATCAAATGGGCTAACAATGCTAGGTACCTGGGACTTACGCTGGACACCAAACTGACCTGGCGACTACACTGAGAGACTCAACATGACGAGGCAAAGCTGGGAATCCTAGGCCCACTGCTTAACAGGTGCAGCGCCCTGTCTACAAGGAACGGTCTGACACTGTACAAGTATTTGCTCAAGCCGATCCTCGACTATACGTGTCCTGCTTGGGACCACCTGGCAGACGCGTATATGAGGAGGATGCAGGCATTCAAGAGCAATATTCTAAGGATCATTTTGTACACACCTTCTTACGTTCGCAATGTTACTCTCTAGCGTGATCTGGAGATGCCTACTATTAAGAACCACCTTCGGAAGCTAGCGCAGTCTTTCTACGACCACCAATCCTCTTATTCAGGGGCTTGGAAACTACGTTATCGACCCTGGGGGGTGCCACTGACGTCCCAAAGCCCTGCTAGGATAATCGAGAAGTGTACAACACTGGTTTGGGAGGCTCTCACCCATCCCCCATAGAGTAGTGTATCCGCACTTAGCTCTAAAAACCCTTATTAGGTCTACCAATATACTTTTCCCCCCACTAATATGAATAGTAATAATATGTCTTTTCTTGTTTCAGAACCTTCGCTGAATGCGACAATCTGTTTGTTTTAGTTTCCGAAAGCTACACGGTATGACTACTTGGCTGATACGTGTTGGAATTGACTCTCGTGCTCCCCTTCGGAGAGCATCAGCGCATGCTAATCAGCTTCTGCTTCTGTAGAGTTCGGTGGCTACCAAACATTGGCACGCCACATGTTCAAAAGAGCAAATAGATATCTTATGTTAAAAAATTGTAATATTGTTTAATAGCCTCTCGCTCCCTACTTCCCACCGCGACACATGTTGCCGGAACCTTCCCACCGACCTTTTTACTACCCCTACCCACACGAGCCGCGAGACCGGTGTCTAACCACAAACGTCGCCCGGAGACTGTACTTCTGCTAGACGTAAACCTAAGCCTAAAGACAGGGATAACAAAGAATTGGAATTATCGATACAGCGGTATATATTATCAAAGTTAGCTGCATATTAACGACACACTTAATGTTCTCTTTAAATCTAAGATGCCGTCATTTATTTGAAACCAAAATATAGATATTTACGTCTTTTTAAAAACTAAAACTGTCTTTAATCTTGATCTATATCGGTATTTTACCAAACATTCCTTGTAGCTTTATTGAGTAAGGTCCAAAAATAGAGCTATAAGTTTCGGTCGCATCGACTTTTGGGAACGGTTATACACCTGTGACGAACCCGCCTCGGTGGCGTAGTTGGCTAACATGCTTGTTTCGTGTTTGCTAGACTGCCGAGGATGGGGAGATCAAGGTTCGAATCTCGGTCAGGTGAATTGGGGAGGCTTTTACTAAATTGTTTTCCACTCCCCCTCCACGCAAATGCGGTTTCACTTCCTCTTAATTCAACCATCATAATTCCTAGCCCGTTAGCTTAATTAGTAATTAAGCTTATAATCCGAACAGATAGTAAGACGCGGTGCTAAACAAATAAATAACCTTTGACAAGTACAGCTAGGCGTAAGCTAGGAGCAGAGGGATAGTGAGGCGTTGTGTTATACGCCTATGGCCCTATATACTAATTGCGCTAATGAGTTAAAGATGAGTATGGTTGAAATTATAGGATGTGTAGAGGGTGAGTGAAAAACAATTTTGTAAAAACCACCCAAAGTACACCCAACCGGTATTCAAACCCTGATATCTCCATCATCGGTAGTATGAGAATGATGCCTTTTAGTACATGTGGACATAAAAGTGGGTATTGTTATTATGATTATTCATATTGCTGCACTAACTATACTTTGAATTTAGGAGCTGGGACTGATGAAAATAATGACGTGAAGAATGACCATGCATGGACTCACACAAATACTGATGCATACTGACAGTCTGGCTGATCGTGTAGAATCTCTTGGAGCTTGCTATTGTGTAAATGTTTCAGTCTTATTTAAGATTTTCTTAGTATAGATCAATTTTAATGATCGCTGCTCCACTTTACCTATGCAAATTCTAGGTCCCTCGCCGAACGGCAGGTAGGTGAAGCGATGTCTTTTGGCGATGTTCTCCTCGTTAAAACGCTCCGGGTCGAACGTCTCTGGGTCTGGGTAGTGTTTGGGGTCATGATGGAGGGCAAGCAGAGGTATAATGACCGATGTACCGACCTCCACGTTGCAGGACAAGCCGGAGGGAGATTTGAGTTGGCAGGGTTTGGTGCATACCCTGGTCATTGTGCCGATGACTGGATACTTGCGCATGGCCTCTGTGGGACAAAGCACGATCATTGAAGTTATTAGTTTTGGCGAGATCTTTCTAACATAAGAGCGGGCGAATAACCAGGATATCAGATTCACGATCACTTGAAACAGGCATCGTATACAAGTGCGGTATCTCAGATTATTCTCTTGTCAACAGGACATTGGGATTTGTCAAATAGTTTCTTAATTTAAGGATCAATTTTATTATATTTATTTAAAATGTGGTAAAACGGGTTCACTAATCTTAAGTCTACTAATATTTTTTAATTTCTTTAGAGAAAACCTCACTTTGTATCCGGATTTGAGCTGTATTACTTAACTGAGTCATCTCTTTATCGTGGAGTGAGATATGGCTCAGTTATAGCAGGTGCTCTCAGAGTGGGCCGTGCCACCCCGTGAGGGGTGATGAGATTTCTTAGGGGTACTAAGAGGGAAGGGGGCAACGGTCTTTGGAATTGGCTGCATACATTGGGTAGAAATAAAGAAGATGGAATTGAGAGGAAATGGACACACATTTGTGATAAGGAAGAGTAGGACAACATTTAAAATAAATACACCCTCGAAATATTCTGCTAAGATTCTAGCCTAGTGTGTCACAGGAAAACCCGATTGGATGAATCTGACGCATAAATCTCGTGACCACGTGCTAATAAAACTAAAACTGAACTTTGCACAGTTTAAATAAGGAAGGGGAGGAGGGGGCGGTGGATCAATTACACCATTGAGGGCGTTTCGCCAGGTAGAAAAAGAGTGAATAATAATAATGATTTAAAAAAAGCCCATTTTAACAAATGAATTTCCTCAATGGTGAACTCGCAAATATA
>CABFWB010007711.1:6259-22825 GCA_902151455.1 Timema bartmani
CTGTACTTACAGTACAATGTCAGAGCCACCGGTAATATCCAGTCTTTACCGACTGGAGTCTGCGTACACACCTATTTTCTGGACAAACCCTCTTGATTGAAGCCACTTCCTGCCCATCTTCCCTGTACTTACAGTACAATGTCAGAGCCACCGGTAATATCCAGTCTTTACCGACTGGAGTCTGCGTACACACCTATTTTCTGGACAAACCCTCTTGATTGAAGCCACTTCCTGCCCATCTCCGCTGTACTTACAGTACAATGTCAGAGCCACCGGTAATATCCAGTCTTTACCGACTGGAGTCTGCGTACACACCTATTCGCCTAAAATTACCTCCCTCTTTCATAGTCGACAATACTCTAGCTAAATAATTCTAATCAATATATCAGCTATATAAAATTGATGTCTCAAACTCAATTCCTCAATAGTCACGCAAGGTAATGAGCCTCATATATTAAAGTTGTATCAGCGACGTCTCGTCCACTTGGGCTTGCGGCGGATGATGGAAGATTAGTGAAGCTTTATTTTGATTTTTAATTATAAAAGAGCTTTTAAATCTTTATAGTGATCAATAATAAACAAAATAAATTGTCAATACAATTTCCTCAAAACATCTTTAAGGATTCCCTTAACCTATCATTGGTGAGCAAAGTGAGAACTGAGATCTTGGCCTGGTCTCTTCCTATTTTTGATTGACTTTCAGTTTACTCCTGTTACAACGTCTCCCAAGCAATGTCTGGTAGCAAGTGGAGATATAGACGTTGGCAATGTCGGTTGAGAGATCCGAGTAAAGGGTCTGTTCTCTTTTGTTGCGTAGTTAAAGACGGTGCTTGGAAGGTGAGTTTGAACATTACTTAATTGGGCCCATGTTTGTTTAGATGCTTATGTATTTTCTTATGATCCACATAATAATTTTATAAAACTCAATTTGTCTGGCCATGTAAAAGTTGAACGCAGCTTGATGGTGATATAAAATGTCAACCCATTATATTTTTATTAGTTCATATCTATTTTATGGACACCAAGGTAATTTAACTGCCTTACTTGAGGAACAAGTACTAGGAGCGTGGTTTTAAAAGAAGGGTACCAGTGTTAGCTTCTGGAGAAGATGGGAAAAAACTCTGGGATAAATAACATGTGCCCTCCCTTTTCCCTCGAGTCCTTCTGGCCTGGATTCGAACCTTGACTTCTTCTTCCCCCCTTTTCCTTCTCATATTTCCTCTCACCAATCCTGTACATAGCGATACTGACGTCATAAACCAAATACAACAGGCACGAACTATTATTCTCGTAAGTCTTGGACTTACTGTATTTTCCCACTGAGTTGTATGACTAAGTAACTGCATTCCTGAACAAATATTTGTGAAATATAGTGGAAAAACTTAGTTGAACTCAGTTAAACCTACCTATGGGAGATAATGGACTTCAGCTAATAATGGATTTTAAATATATTTTCTAATAATTTGTCATTAGTAAAATCACACTTTAAAAAAAATTGGGACTTTTAACAACAAAACAGGATCAGAAATACTTTCATAGCAGAATCGCCACCATCTCTCAATCTTTCCTTGGAATCCCACGTTAATGACCAGCTTCCTTTGAGTGAGTTTAAGAGTTTTCTAAAAAGTGAGTAGAAACTAGGTCAAAGCCTACGTGTTTTCAAACTACCACCTAGTTGAAGGTAAATATCATCATACTTTGGGGTTTTATATGGAAAGGGTAATTTTGAAGCTTCAAAATCATTAAAACAAACCTCAATACTACCCTAGAATTCAATGTTGTGAATTTATTAAAAATGACTTTATTTAGGAAAAATTATGTGACTGTTTTTAAGCATTTATTTTGATCTCAGAACTCACATATCGCGGGAAACGTTGAAAATGAGCTTATTTCACTTTCTCATTATTATTGGCTTTAATTATAAAATTTAAAATGTAACGTGTTTTAAATCTTTTCATCATCATTTTTGCGTGAAACTTATTTGGGCTATCATACATTTCTTAAATAAAGCAGAATTTCTGGACAGTTGAAAGGTGTCTCAGCGCTCCGGTAGACGGCCACCTTACCATTCGCTATATCTCACCTTTGTGAAGCAGTTTTTCCGGCAATAGCAATGATAAAGTTTTAAGTATGGCTCCACAATAAACGTAGAAAATTAAATGCATTCTGCTCTATCTAAAATAGGGCCACTTTTTGAGTTAAAGTATACAATTACAAATTAGGGCACACATCCCACAATATGACACGGACAAGTTTGGTTCTTTTTTCTTTATAAACTATATTTTCTTTAAATAATTTTTATTTTTAATATTGAAATTAGTTACTACCCTCAACTCTCAATGTATTTTTCAAAAATATTTTATTTTCATAATTAATTTCTTATAGATAGTGTAATGATACTGTTTTGGACCCCTCTCATAAAATAAAAAAAACTCCTGTATTAAGTGTATCTTTCTTTAAAGAACTGTATGCAAAATTTCCTTTAAATACTTCACCCATGGAAAATCACGCGCTTTTAGAAGTATTGTCAATGTAATACGCTTCAAAACTTTTTTTTCCTTTAAAAGATCAACTCCGTCGTATGGGAATAATCTTATGACACGCTGGCTTTCTCTACCCAATAGGAAGCCAGCTTTCATAACATCAGGTCGCCAGGGGTTTTTCTATTAGTTAGTTTTAACACTGATGACAAGGGGTCCAAGAAGCAAGGGGTAGGCCATATATAATCCGCTTGTGCGTATGAATACACACAGTGCCAACACACAGTAATACAGTGCCACTGGCTTAAATCCATAGAGTACACAGTAAAATGTTAGAGAGTAAAATTACAGAAAAACACTCTGTAGTTTAACAAAAACTGTATCACCTAATATATCTTCAGTTCCGAAGGTGTAATCATCTAAATAAATCGTGTGAAACATTGAAAGTCTTATTCATTTATAAGAATAAAGATTCCGAAACAATCAGATCACATAACCGCGTGCAAGTGCGCAGTAAGACATGCTCGCGTCGTCATCATAGTAAAACCTGATATCGTTATAATTGGTGCTCAATCACAGGGCAATATCACGATATAAATCTCTGTATCACTTTAATTGGTGCTCAATCACAGAGCAATATCACGATATAAATCTCTGTATCACTTTAATTGGTGCTAATCGCAAGCCGATATAACGCCGAATCCCATTAACTGGAGTCCATCGCGGGCCGATATCATATTAATAGTTACTTGGCTTTCTGAAAATACTTTGCAGGCTATACTTGACATTACATGTTGTTAAATTGAAGATATATTTCAACTAAAGGGGTTTGGAAAACTCGTGTAGAGCGATGACCGTAAGATGCCTCCTGGACTCCAGTGAAACAAGTCTGCCCGCTTATATAGCGGCGACTGTATCATACATCCTATACTTCAGACAGGGAAGAGAGTAATTCCTCGTATTTATTTGAGCAATGTGTAACTTATAAAATTGATAACATTGATAGTAAAGTCAAGCAGCTTTTTAGATTTGAGCGTTTTGTGTGGATGGAGAAGGATAACTCGAGGGAAATGAACACGCATTTTCTTAAAAGGTATAGTGGGAAACCATTAAAGGTAAAACACTTCATTACACTCGGCCGTGATTTGAGCCTTGACCTCCTCATCAAGGAAACCAGAGATGAAACTGACACCATTGTCGACGTACGCATCAGTACAGGTCATGGATCGGACAAATGATATTAGTTCAGCCATTCTGGCTATCGCCGGCCCATCTATACTTAGTAGTTTACAGTTATATAAACGGTTAAAACATGATCAGGGAAAAAATTAAATTTTTGTCTGAAAAATCTAGAAAAATCAGGGAATTTTACAAGTGAATTCCCTGTAGCCACCCCGACAAGATAAGTGAGTCTGCCCGCACGTATAGTTGCGGCTGGGAGATGCTCACGTCTGGTGGAGTGTTCACCTGTGAAAATGGCACCGCGGTGATCTCCTGAGCCCACCATTCAATTCAGACACCCCGCGAGGGGGGCTGGCTGTCACGGCCACTCGCTGTCAGATCTCTCCCTCAACCTTATTCACAATACCAGGGAATAAAACTCTGCCGCAGCTATCCCAGCCATAAACATGTCTTTAGTTGGACATTTGAGAGGTTAAGAAGCAAGCCTTTTCCAAACAAATTTTCCTCGCTAACACATTTATAAAATATTAGATTACAATATCCAGTTTTTTAAATAACTTCACAAGCGTTTTAATCAAGTTGCATGTTATTTTTGTATTGAAAACATCAATAGTACATTTACACAAATAATATTGAAATGTTTATGAAAGTTTGATGTGTATTAGTCGAAATTTTAATCAAAACAATAACTTAATAGTTATAACTAGAGCCCGGATTTGTATTGACCTACAAAAATATTTAGCAAAATCAATAAAATATATAATGTGAAAATATTTAACATTGAAAAACATTCTTTCCCCACATTAATAATATATTATTAAAACGAAATTTAATTTTACGGCTCCAAATTTCTCAAGGAAGTCATAGAAAAACACCTTTTCTATATTATATACACACGTACAATAACTTTTTTTTAATGAGTTGTATTGCATTATTAGTTTGTTTTACACCACTTAAATTTCTCATTAATTAAATACTTTGAAAAATAGCATTATATAACTGATTTTAGAAATCATACACACACTACCAAACTTTCAATTATTTTTGTACCTGGCTGTAGTACTATAGGAAAATTTTACTATGGAAATATTTTTTTTACAAGAACGTTTAGTAAATGTCTTAATAACTATTTTTGGCTTAGGTGGACACCCGTCACCTGATAAATTTTCTTGTAATGAGTCATCAAAGACTGTGGCCGCTTGACCACAAACTTGCTCATATCTCTCGATTTTCATGGAACTTGCACTTTTTATATCATTTTATTTTAACTAAGTTAATAGAAAGGGGGTTTCGATCGAAATCATTCGTATAAAATACTTAGTGTAAGGCAAAAGTACCAAATATGAGACCGCAGTGTTTCTGCCCTGTTAGGTGCTGTGCTCTAGCAATGACTTTTGGAACTTGATGACCACCATGTTTTCCTGCGTATGTGTTGTTGCCATTGTTCAGACAAATTTTCTATGCGTGTGGTAAAGGTTTTCTTGGTTTGTTTTCAAGCAAGTTTTCGAAGAGTCATTTTCATGGACTAATTTTTCTACTAAGGTGAGTTAAATTAGTTTTAACTTGAGTATATCGTGATTAACAAAGAGAATAATTCAATGCATGTCTGTTAAAGTATCTCCTATGTTTAATCTAACCTAAAAAGACAGACTTTGTTCACATGTTGACTATCTCCTAATATGAGACCTATTATAACGGTCGTCGCTTATAACGGACAGTTAAAAAATTGTGATACGTAATAATAAAGGATGCTTATTTTTATCTGACGAGTTTTACATTTCCAAGCAAGAGATTAAACATCGATCGTTGTGTTGTTTTGTGTAAACATGGATGCGCTGCATGACTCAACGCTCTCCAGCCAGACGCTCAGACGAGTCATTGTCTGAAATTCCACGAATTGCCGCTCGACGCCAGCACTTGCAACCGGTTCTGTTTTGTTCAATATTCGTCAGTTATTGGTCGCGCGCGCACACTTATCAGTTTTTATTAGCTAACCTTTTAATCATGTCATTAAATAAGCTTAGTGTAGGACAGAAAAGTAAATATAAAACTCTTGGTATTCACGATAAACTAACTGTCAGTGATAGAAAAACTCGAAAAAGGAGTTTCACTGTCTAGCATTTGTGCTGAGTAAGGAATAGCCAAACAAACCGTGTCTTATATTAAAAAGGTGAAAAGTGACATTCGTAACTTGGTTCTTAAGGTTAATGTAGTAAAAGAAGAGTGAGCTAAACGTATGCGGATGCCTACTCTTGTTACGCTGGATGATGCAGTCTACACGTGGTTTTCTCAGCATCGTTCATCTGGGCTAGCCGTTAGAGGAATAGAAATTCAAGCAGCTGCTGAAAGACTGTCCAAACAGATGGGACTTGAACAATTTAAAGCGAGCTCTGATTGGTTGTTAAGATTTCGTCGACGCTACATTTTGTAACGTTTAAAAGAGCCAGCCTGATATATTAATGCTTGTTGGCCACCATTAGTGTAATATTTGATATAATGATTGAATTGGGTTCAAGTTTGCGATCCTGTACTGTGGTAATTAAAAAGGGATGATGTCTTATTTTATAAATTAAAAGTTCTGGTCTTTTGTAGTTTTTTATTTTAAGTAGATAAACAGTTTTTTTGTTAGATATTTCACACGTTGTAGATTTTAATTTAAAAGCCCGACTATCACGTCATCTACACGGGTCCTCGTCAGGAAGGAAAGTGAAAAAGATGTGTACCTTCTCGAAGCTTCTTAGACAAAAAAAGAAAGGTGTGGTCATCCAGGTGCGTTTCTGTTTACAAAACTGCATTGGCTTTCCAAACAGAGATGTAGAAAGATGTCGCCATACCTTGNAAAAAAAAAAATTGTTCATCCAGATGCGTTTCTGTTTACAAAACTACGTTGGCTTTTCAAACAGAGACGTAAAAAGATGTCGCCATACCTTGCAACTTAATAACTTAACACAAATAAATCTTAATACCCGCTCTCACTTATAATACCGTAATTTTGAATACAAATGTGAATAATAAATTACTGGGATGTATAATTCCATATCATTACAATTTCATACAAGAAAATATCTGGGGGAAATTTTGAGTGCAGATTTTGAAGCTGTTGATCCATTTAGAAAAAATTGAATGATGTGATTAAAAATGAGGGTTATCAGTTGAGCCAATTTTATAATTTTGACAAGACTGGTTTGTTTTGGAGAAATCAACCTGACAATACACAAGCTTCAAAAGCTGAGAAAACTACGCCTGGCGGATAAATAAGCAAGGAGTGTGTCAGCTTTGCTGTGTGCGAACGCAGATAGTAACCATTTGCTTAAAACAGTTATCGGTCGTAAAACGAAAATCCTAGGGCACTAAAAAGTGTGATGAGCAATCTTCCAGTTCACTATTGTAGTTCTCGTAATGCATGGCTTACAACTGAAATAACAAATGATTGGTTTCATACAAAGGCTGTACTAGCGATTAAACCACACCAGATTGAACGTTAACAAATTCTAGAAGATGAAGTAAAGATCTTGATCTTTTTGATAATTCACCAACACACCCTGATAAGAACAAACTCTGCCGTAAATATAATAAGATCAAGTGTATTTTCCTGCCACCCAACACAACATCCGTGTTCCAGCCCACGGACCAAGCTGTGATCTATACCGCACAATGGTTGTATGAAAGGACAATTCTTAGTGAAATCCTAGAGGTAGAAGAGCCATCCGCTGATGAAGAAGACAGGAGGGGACAACAGACTCTTCAAAATTTAAAGTCATAACACATTCGAACCATGATTTACAACTTTGCTGATGCATTGAAAAAATCAAACAAGCGACTTTGGGAAGGGCATGGAAAAAGCTTTCGGATAATGAAGAAAGAACTCCAGAAGTAGAAAATTGTGAGATAGAAGACTACCGTGACACCCTGCAGAGAGGAGGAGAGGAATCGGTTTCGTTGGATGATGTGGAGGCCTGGCTTGAAGCAGACGAAGACGACCCTTGCTTCCAGATTTTGACTGAGGAAGAAATTGTCACCAGTGTAACTGAAGAAACAGAATCCTTGGAGGTGGAGAAGGAGGAGGAAGAAGAGGTAGGAGACACTACTCAGCCTCAATTAAGGTGAGCGAAGTGAAATACCATTTAAATATTGTTATTCACTATTCACTCGGCAAATGAAAATGTGTTTGTATACTATGAACAATTACGGCACCTCCGTCAGTTATTAACTGAAGAAATAAGCAGCAAACAAACTCAGCAGAAAATAAATTATTTTTTAAAACCAATGAATGTAAGCAATCAATATGAACCAGGACCTTCTTGTCCTAAGGATTAATGCTGTGTATACGTACACAGCTCTTTCAATTCAACCTATGTTGAAGGCGGTTTTTTATTTGATATATAATAAACACTTTAATGAAAGTACAGTAGCTAGCTATAATGTACACCCTGTTGCATTACAGCCCCATAAGAATTATTTGTTATAAACCGGACTTTCATTAAAACGAACAACCTTCAGCCCCTATTAGTCCGTTATAATGAGGCTCTACTGTATACATCTTTCGAGATTAAGACTTGGCCGCCATTCACCGTCATCAAGAGACAACTTCTAATCCTGATGCTATTTCAAATCAAAATGGCCACAACGAACAAACAACTAATGACTGCTCTGAGGTAGGGTCTTTAAAGTGCTCCTGATGTACTGGCCACTTCTTCTTATAGCTACGGCCACAATAGACTAAAAGAAGGTGGACGGAATCTAAGGAAATTATTATAACAGAAATAATGAAATTTGCAAGTTAAAGAAATATTAGAAATATTTATTCAAGTTAAACAACAGAGGTAAAAAAAAATTACATGGCTTTACAAGTCAAAATGAAGTGTGTTGAAAAACATATAAATATGGCAGAGACTGCACTCTCGCAGTACATTTGAGAGTATATTTCACAATCTCATAGTAAATTATTCATTTATTTGAATTAATCTGGAAGAGACCAATTAATAAACAAAATCGTTAATATTATGATAAAGAACTAAAAGAACCTCTTTTAAACGGTTAACAACGCGCCCGATTCACTATTGTGAATTCAGACTAAACAAATTTAAATTTTAAGATTAAATTTAAATAACAAATCTGATATTTATTAAATAATTTAAACCATTAAACCTTTGAAACGTTACTATAGTAACAAAGAGCTTAAAGAGCCTCTTTTAAACGGTTACCAACGCGCCTCAATCACCATTGTGAATTCAGACTAAACAAATTTAAATTTTAAAATTAAATTTAAAATTAAATATCAATTCAGATACAAATAACCAGCACAAAGGTTTGACTTTCCGACATAACTCAAACTTTTGTGGAACTATTACCCTCGTCACTTTGGAAGTAATCGACAAGATTCCTACTTGTTAATATTTAACATTATAATAGAAAACAAAGCAATATTACATTAGAAGACTTGTAATTTCTCACTAAACGAATCGATAAATGTTAAAGTTAAACTCTTATAAACCAACAAAAATGAATTACATTAATATTTTCTTCAAAGAAAATACGTCTGCAAAATAATACCTATAAAAGAAACATCAAATTATAGTGTTTAAACAATTATTGGTAACCACAAGAGCAATAAAAATTTATATTTAAACTAAATATTCCAAGCTAGAAAACTAATTAAATGTGGCTCTCTATTAATATTTCTAGAAATTACAAAGAGACTAGCGCCCAAGCGGCAAAAGGAAACATTAAGTTTACCATAATAAATCTACTAGTGAGAAATTACAGACGCCTACACTAAACGATTTCATTCACATAATTAATCTAAGTGTTCAAAACAATCAAACCCATTATAGGTCGTTTAAACTTTAAATAATCATAAAGTAAATAAAGTTTATATATTTCCATCCAGGATCGATAATGCCCAAGCCTAGAAGAGGACTTCTCGTGGAAGTGTCGGATGTAATAGTCAACCATATTTACTAAGTTCCCTCGTTATATAGGTCTAGTTGATGAGTAAAGAGGTGGGAGTTTTTCATACTAAAATTACGTCACACGGCTAATACGTACGCCGGACATATGGTGGTTGGCTGTTGAATCTAGCTACGTCCATCGAGTCACGTACACCAGGCACTTAGTTAGTTGTAGTTCCACTTGGCTTGTTCCCGAGTCACGTACGCTGGACACATGGTGAGTTGTCTGTTGACTCTAGCTACGTCCATCAAGTCACGTCCACCAGACTGCTGGTTAGTTGCAGTTCAAGATTATGAGTGGCCCATTTGTAGTCCAGCCGGGCCAATAAGAGCATTTCTGGATCCCTCTATTGGAACATCTTGTTTTTGCATCATTCATTGCTTGTTAGGACTTCTCTTCATTTTAGAATTTGGGGTGAACAGGTCATGGAACTCGTGCTAAGCCAGAAGATACAACGAGTGAGTAAAGCACATATTATATTAGACATAGTAAGTTTGTGATCTTTGATGTTGCGGGATGTCTATGAGTATCAGCACTATTTGGAGTGGGTAATATTCAATTAAACTATCTAGTCTTGCTTTTGTTACTATTGCAGGATGTCTATATGTATTGGTTTATTTGGGGTGGCTAGTAACTATGTAGCATTAGCTAGTATTTCTAATGTTACACTAACCAATAAACTGATCACCGCCCTACTGCAGGACCTAAAAGTGCTACTCTATCAGCACGTGGCATTCATCCGGTTCCAGCAATGTCGACAGCAAATCAATGATCAAGATGTGGTAGTGCTTGTGTCATCATCTCATCACCTTACAACACCAACGTTGAGAAAAGTTTTAAAAGAATCACTGCTAAAAAAAGTGAAGATGTCGGAATTGCGCCGCAAATCCAGTTGTACGCGAAACTTCTTTACTAAGTAAAATATGTATAAATAATGAAAAACGCAAGGAAAAAACTGATGGAATCAAACAGCGATGATTCTGATTCAGACTTTATCCAGTTGGACAGCTTTGATGAAGAAGAAAATGATGCGGAATGTCTCTCCTGTGGGGGCGTATTTTCAGAAGATAAACAGGAAGAACAGTGGATACAATGCACGGTGTGCAATTGAAGAGCTCATGAATATTGCGTTGCTATTGACCTACAATTTGTGTGTCGTAAAAAGGCGAATAAATAGGGGTTTCATATTAGGAGCCATTTTTTATATCTATTATTTTGACTAAATTTGGATTTTACGAGAGAGAGAAAAATATTCATATCAAATATATATAATTCTGTTTCTTCAAACCTATTATATTATGTCTTATATATTTTTTTATGTTTTAATACCTTCTATGTAAGAAACTACAAGCCTGAGAAAAAAAGGGTCTCATATTAGGAGCCATTAACTTATAATTTTCAGGTATTGATTTGATTTTTGTTGTTGTTGTTCGCTGGTTGCTGAAATGAAATAAAGATTTGGATGTCATAAGATTGTGTAGTGTCAAGACAGTGAAACAGACTTTAAACCAGATGAAAAACCATGCATCATATTTAATAAAATTGATTATGTTTAGTATTGAAAATGCTAGAAAAAAAATCATGGCAGCTTCGAAAGTGTAAAATGACATTGTTAATAACTGTTTGAACTCATTAAGTGAGGAAGCAGTGTTTTACTACCATATGAATAATGCATGCTGCAAACTATACTTTGATAAGAAGTTCCTTTTAAAGCTTTAAAGTGAGAAGGAAAGCTTAGAAAATGAATATAAAGAGAACACTTCTCATTTGACTGAAGAGGCGCAGTTTCTGCTTTCTCTTTATATGTTCGGGACATCACAAAGAACTGTGGAATAGTTGATTGTGTTTTAGACTACTATCACAAACTATCACCGAAATAGCCGGTGAGATTACAGAAGTAAGAGATGGACATTGTTATAGATATCGCCCACATATCTGAAGAGGTTCCATTGCCTGTTTAGCTCAGAAGGTTCTGGGGTTCTTCAAGGAACAAAGGTGATCTTATAAGTACATTGCCAATACAGTGATAGCTTCTTTAATTTAAACACAAATTACTGCCAACCACACCTTTAGTGCTTTTATGGTAATGAAGAAGAAATTATTAAAATATACATCTGTGCAAATGAAACTTGTTTACAAGAAACTTCTCTGACATAACTTTCACTAAACATTTTTCTTAACTTCTAGTGCGGCTTCATTTCTTAGTTCACTGGAAGTTTGCTTGAACTTTTTATTTAATGGTAAATGTAACGAGACACATATTAAAAACCAGAGATATTTTTTTTATTCATTGTATTTATTTGAATGTAAATGTTTTAAATTGTTTAGTAACATTTTAACACTGGCTTGTCCGAAAGTGAATAACAGTACATCTTGAATTAGAGCACAATTGTTTAGAGCTCAGTTCTCCAAAAGTAAATTACAGTACATCGTGAATCAGAGCACAGTTGTGCAAAAGTGAAAGCTAGCGGATCGTAGATCCGAGCTGAACTGACTGAACTGACAGAACTGAGCTAACAGACTTGGTTGAACTGTCCTGGGTTGAACTCGCGTCCCGCCCGCGTGGAAGCTAGAGAGGAAGACCGCGTGACCTGCCCTCCAGCGCCACACACGGCGGGCTCACAGTTCAACCGTTCGGATGATACGTAGTGTGGAGTCACACTCTACACAAAATAAAAATCAAGTAAATCACCAAAAATAAATAGTTTATCAGTAGAGGAGGCTGGTTTTAGAATGCTGATTCATTCAAAACATGGAACCCAGTGTGGTTTCACTAAAATTGTTATTACTAGTGCTGACACCGACCTAATGGTTTTAGCTTTGTTTCACTGAGCTACTCTTCATCCACTTGGTGTACAAGGAATGTGGGTGTGAACTGGATTTGGTGATTCCACGCGAATTTTGCCTGTTTATGCTATTCACCAAAAAATGCGTCAGATCTTATGCTCTTTGCTTCCAGCCATCCATACACCATCTGGATAAGATTACACTAAGTTTGGTATCAAAAAAGTATCTCTTACTAGTACATTCACAAAATATTTGGAGAAGTTCTGGACTATTACCTGACTGGGATAAGATTGTAAAAAGCTTTAAACCTGCAGAAGAATACTTAATTCAGTTATTACGGAAAGGGTTATCTGCAAATCTTTAGATGAACTCTGATTGTGGCTGTATCATCATGGGAAGAATACAGGCATTGAATATTTGCCACCTACAAGCAAAAATGTAAAGGAATATTTGTTGAGATATTATTTCTGCACATACCTTCAGAATCACTGTATTGATGACATGGTTGTTCGCTTAGACCCCCTATGAATTTGGTTTTGATGTGGTAGGTGCTAGAAAAGAACCAAAATAAATATTCCAATAACTTTATTGGGGCATTTATTTGTTTAAAATTTGCCAAATCCTCGTTCATTTGTAGAAAAAATGAAGTAACATTTTGATCCACTCAGTGTTGGAAGAAGGTCAGATTTAACTTGCAAAAATCCTTTTTAGATAAAATCTGAACAGATTAGTTATATAACATTTTAAAAAACATTCTAAAAATTGTTTAACGTAAGGAGTGGTTATAATTGAAAGTTAAGACTTGGATAGATTGCTCTATAAATATATATATAAAGGATTTAATTTGATAAATTAGACCGTTACTAAGTTAGTAGATGTATTCAGTGAAATTACAAGTCAAAATGTATGATTAGGATTTACTTCTAGTGAAAAACATATTGTCAGATATGAACATTTAACATAAAATTAATAATTCATCATCAACTGGATTATACACATTGATGAAAGTCTAAAATATATGTTTACACGTTGAAAATGTTGTTACAAAAACTTAAAGAAATACATTATAGTATGGACAAAACAATGTTTTAAATTCAAATATGTTATGAAGTAAAAAGTATAAAATTTGAATTTAGTGGTTATCATCTGCCAATCAAATTTTAATGAAATAATTAAGTGTTGTTATTACAAAGACTCTGAGATATACAATATAGTATGGACAACACGATGTTTAAAGTTCAAATATGTTATGAAGTAGAAAGTATAAAATTTGAATTTTGAGGTTAATATCTGTCAAACGAATTTTAAAGAAGTAATTAAGTGATGTGGAATAATCAAAGTTTTATCTGTTTCCTTGTCCCATTACTCCTTTATGATATCTAGCACTGGAAAGATGTTGGATTACTTCATTCCGACATGTTTCGGTACTTGGTACCATACTCGTGGAAACTGCAAACGAAATTAAAGAAGCATGAAGATAAATTGAAACTTAGAAGTTGTACAAAAAGTGTTAGGAATTACCGTTAGACAATTATGAATTCGTAAAAAGAAAATTACTAAGCAACTTGAGTCGTTGTGTAAAACACTATGTATTATTACGACGGCGAGATGCTAACTAACTAGGATGTGGTCAGAGAGAAAAATATTAAATATTAGTTATATATTCACTGTTTATAAATATTAATATTTATATACCATAATACCATTGTGTTAAGGTTATTATTAATATCTTACTTCTACAACAGCAGTATTGAACTTGTTGCGATATAATATATAAAATCGAGTAAAAATATTGTGTAATCTTTTTTAGTAATAAAACATACTAACAAAACTTTGCTTTTCACCTTATAATTGGTAATTACAACATATTGACTCAAGATCCATGCAAAGCGGCCAAGTATTAACAGAGGTATGAGCAGTTTTGTGGTCAAATAGCCGCCATCTTTGATCATGTCATAGCAGGAAAATGTATCAGTTGGTGGATTCCAACAACCATGTCGAAAATAGTAAGACACCTACTAAGCATTCCCGAAAAAAAAATATAAAAAAATCTCCCTACTGTAATTTTCCTACAGGAATACAGCCAGGTCCTAGATTAAATGAAACCTCCGCTGTTGCTGGTTCTTTGAAAACAGACGACTCCAATATTTTTTAAAGAAGTTACATGTTTGATTTCAACATACTACCTGTTTTACTCGATTCCGATTCATAAGTTCAACCTCGATTTTTCGATCCTCGATTCCTATTCTTGAACATTTCCTTTTTCATTATTGTATAGAAAATCTAACATGCCTGATACCCTACTCCCCCCTCAATGCGAAACTTGGACTCGACCACTACACATGGTCGCTTGAAACTTTAATCTCTCAATTATATAAATATTTGTAAATATTTATTAAACACACTAAAAGTTCTCAAAACTAAAAAAATATACTCAATTAGACTCAAAATTAATACAATAAATTTTGGATTTTATAACTGAAAGAACACATGTCACACGTTACAAAAAAATTAAGTTGTCCGTCCGCCATAACTGATCCTAAGGATGTTAGCTCGCCAGAAATTAGTAAGAAGTTTTGGCAACGATATATCGATAATATTTTGAATTAAATAAATATAACTTTTTTGCTCTATTTTTATTAACTACGTCGATTTTTGTCTTATATTTTTATTGAACTTATCTTATTCAAAGGGCTAAATAAAATCTTAAAAATTGAAAAGTGACAGATAATATAAGCACAGAAGAACGACCATTTTAATTTGAAAATGATATATATATATCGATATATTACCGAAAATTACCATCCCTAGTCTACGTACGTATTATACATCGATTGTTTATTTGGAATCGATTCATATATAATCTAACAGTCTCACGTAACTTTTAGTTTAAAAAAAAGTGTGTTAAAGTTGTTGAGTTCTCTTGCTACTGTCATAATTTCAGGTCGTATTATATTCGAGACTTTTTTTTTATGTAGAACACCTCAATATGTTAGGGTCATATTATATTTGGGTATTTACGGTATATTTACAATTTGCCGGCATTTAAGTGAAACGGCAACTAAACTAATATGAGAAAGAATTGATTATTACCCATTTTGAATGTTGCTGTTTTGTTTAGTTAACAGTTTTATTGAGCGGTAAGAATCGAAGTAGAGAGAATCGTAATATTAAGATCAATTCTCGATTCTTTCGATACCAGTAAGAATCGAGGGTATCGAGGCATCGAGTTTGATAGCCCTGGTTTTTACAACTCGTCGACTTGTGTTTACAAACCGACACGCCGCGCGAGGGACGTGCTACTTAGGCCACTATCTGGAAAAGCTGCATTTTCTCCCCTTCGCAGCACGAGAAACGTCCAACACCAAATTACATTTCGGCAAATCTAAACTTCTGACCAGTCAGCATACTTGACGGGAACTTTGCTCCTTGCCATCCTTTTACTGGATTCATTATTTTATGGAAGTACAGGCTGCCTGAAAATTGCTGACACATCTTTTAAAAGTATTTTACCCAAGAAAGATATAAATAATACCATGATTAAAAACCACGCAAAATATGTAATTTTATGTAATATCTTAGAAAATATATAGAACTCACTATATAAATGTGTTAAATTAAAACTGAAAATATAGTCCCAAATAACCTTATTCACAGAAAGTTCACTTTTCTTGTTTCTAACTGGCTGGATTAAAATATATAGGCAAATTACATACAAATCCGGTCTCTAGTTACTACTAATTTTTAGATTCATTTCTTTTGACGATTATATATATATATTAGGGCTGGGCCGATGCCGATTATTAATCCGATCATCGGCCGATTATCGCATAACCGGCGATTCCGATGATCGGTGTTTGAATCTCCGATTATTTATCCCGATTATTCAAAATGTGTGGGTATATTTTAAGTCCTAAAAAAATAATATTTTATCTCTGCTCTCTCGTNCCGATTATTCAAAATGTGTGGGTATATTTTAAGTCCTAAAAAAATAATATTTTATCTCTGCTCTCTCGTATGTGATCTTTTAATAATTTGCTTGTTCTTAGCGACTTAGGTTTGAAATAAACAGCACATCCAACATCCCAAACAAAATATATCAAAATAAATATATTTACCATAGGTCTTTTTCCAATTTATGCACGTTATTAGAAATAAAAATACT
>CABFWB010007712.1:8941-22817 GCA_902151455.1 Timema bartmani
ACAGACAGACAGACAGACAGACGGAAATTCAAAAACCACTTTTTCGGATTCAGGAAGTCATGAAACGTCAAAATTCATCAAAATCTCGAGTTCGATTTTTTTGACGATCACCATACTTTCTCTACCTGTAAGATAGAGAGAAAGTAAAAGGTGGAAGTGATACAAGAGTATACCCCACAAGTGGAGTGTCCAGTAGAAGGAAAAGACAAGTTTGAGGAGACCTATAAAGGCATACGGGAAACGAGTGTCAGATAGTAATGGGGGATCTAAACGCAAAAGTAGGAAAAGAGAGAGAATGCTTTGGGGAAGTGTTAGGGAAGTAAGGATGGGGAGAGAGAAATGAGGAGGGTAGAAGTCTGTTATAGTTAGAGGTCAGAAAAGTACAAAAAGTAAAATATCTTGGGAGTGTAATTGAAGCGAAAGGTGGAAGTATAGAGGATTTACCAAGAAGAGGACAGCAGTAAGATTTGTTCTATAGGTGTTTAAGAGACCTGCTTTGTAGAAGAGAAGTGCCCTTGAAGTGTAAGAAAGTGTTGTACAGGGTGTACTTACATCACTTGTCGCATATACCGCAGAAACATAAACATTGAATATAAGAAACTAGGAAAATGGAGACCATGGGAATGAAGTTGTGAGGAGCATGTTAGCTATCACGAAGAGAAACAAGATTTGGACTGAATCTACCCGGGAAAGAGTTCTGTTACAGTGAGTACATGAAATAATAGAGTAAGCAAGACTGAGATGGTAGTGCATGTAATGAAGATAGAAAAAGGAAGGATGCCAAAGAAAATTATGGACATGAAGTATGTAGAAAAAAGACTGCAAGGGAGGCCAAGAAATAGATGGGAGGAGTAAATAACAAAGTGTTCGAGTAAGAGGAGATTAATGGAAGAAATTAAATGAGAAATAGTGATGGAAGGATAGAGCAAGATGAAGGCATTTTGCTAAACTGAGTCGGCCAAGAGCTGGAAACAGTTGGTGGTGATGATGATGGAGATTAGAACCACCTAAAGGTATTTGGCATTGTACACATATATATGTATATAAAGTAAGAACTGTCCATACTAAGTTGTGAAAAATTATATTTAATAGCTTTTAAATTCACTATAATAGTACCTTTGTTCACTAATTTTTACTCTTATATATATACTAAGCTACATTTTTATATTCTTTTAGAACTCATATGCAAGATTTGCAGGAAGTAACACAAGAGGTTCACTACGAGAACTATCGGTCAGAGAGGCTGGCAAAAGGTGCACCTGTGCCAAAACGACAAACGTAAGCAAATAAAATTGTAATTAGTATTTTTAAAATTATTTTCTCTATTAAATGTTTTAACAACACTTTTCTTGAGTTGAATCAACTTTTTTTTAAGTTATCTTGAATTGATACATATTTGGAAAAACTACTTAATGTTTAAATGATTATAGAAAAGTCAGTTCATAAAGATACCATTCATTGAAACATATCTTTTCTCATCTCTATAATTTTACAATGGAAAAACTAATGAATAATATTTGCGTAGTTTTTTTATCACTGCATTTTACTACCTGTTCAGGCTATACTTATATATGATAATTACATAATACACATAATTATAATTATAATGGTATATGAAGAAGGAAGGAGAAATAATTATGTAAACAATGAAAGTAATTGTTGTGTTTTCAAATTAAAATTATTGTTTGGTTATACAGTAGGGCCCCATATCCGCAGCTTTTATTTTGTTTTAATTAAAGAATTTTTTATTCACAATGCCTACACCATCACCCCACTTCATCTGCTCATTGTGGGCATTGTGCTATCATATCACTGTTATCATTATCATATCATCAGTGATCGTCACAACAAGAAGAATGGATAGGAAAATAGTTTGTACACTTTAGTCTACAATACACATTAGTATGTCCTTTATTTAATGTTGGTAATGCCTTACTGTGAATAATTTATTAATTAAACTTAACCATATTTATGTATATTACAAACTGCATTTGATCTAGGAACGTATTACCCGCGGATATGGAGGCCCTACTGTACAATATTTCCTGGCATGAAATACTATAGTGTTTTATCAGACAGACTGATTATACTGGTTACTGTTGACATACCTTAAAGATAACATTAGATGCACATCAAAAAACATTTCAACCTATCATTTGTGATATACCATAATTATATAGAAACGTGCTTGTGTATTAATTAGGTCGGTGAAAATAATCTCTGAATATCTCTGAATCTATATAGTCATCATTGATTGCACTTCCTGTGAATCAGATTAACTCTTATACCAGGGAAGGGTTCACATTTTGGAGTGATTGTGATCCCAAAGGGATCCCTCACCTATCTCTTGAAATCACTTTTGAATTTTAATATTTAGTGCTGTGTACTAAACTTCGACAGGTAATGTACTAATGCCATTTCTTAGTCTTTTGCTTTTACAATTGTTAGGGTGGCCACTGATTGGGAAAACCAAAAGTATGCTTGAATTTTGCTGTCTATCAGGAATTGAGACATATTAAGCATTTTTATTCAATGGTGTGGCCAAACTACAGGACTGACTCTATGTAGTTATATAGAAATACAATAAAATAGTTTATAATATCCACAACATCCCTTTAACACTTATCTTTGACAAGGCTATTTAAAAATAGATAGACCCTGACACTCTTTTTGTAAAAATATAAGTTTGTCCCATAATGGCTGATGAGATAAAATGTTCATATTTTAATATATGTTTTAGATTCCCAGTAATTGATATAATAATTCAAACCTAAAAGGTAGGCTATGCGGAACAGCGAATCTACATGGGGAATCATTGTTGGTAAAGTTTTATCTCAATATGAGATTTTTATTCACCTACCCTCTTGAATTCACATGTACCCTTCAGGGTAACAAGTTTACCTTGTATGGTTCTACTATAGCACAGCTTATAGACAGGGCCATAGTGCTATATACTGAAAGACCCTTCCTTTACCCTGCTATATTATTCTCTTGCCCTATCTTATAAACTTCACCATGGTGGAACCATGCAAGGTAAACTTGCAACCTTACAAGGTAGATAAAGGATACATTCACAAACTTCTGGACACCTTCGATTTCATTTTTGAAAATCCACTTTGTTAGAGTAAAGTCACCAGTTTGGTTTAAATGCATAACTATACTATAAGCCCCTGTTGGTAGAAGCTAGAGCAATATTGCACTGTTTTCAGATGTGTGAGACCATCTCAAACGTTGGGATAAGTCTGTCAAGGCTAGTGTATAGTAAACGGTCTCAGCCAGTACTTTGTCTTGAGATAAACATATATAAAAAAATCTATCATGAACTCTGTTCATGACAGGGAGGGTGGTCTTGAAGACCTTTTTCCCTGTTAAAATTAAACTATGTATTAGTATTTTGGTAGGAAAAATGACCTCCCAGATGTTATTTTCTTCCATGAACAGAGTTAACCTGTGTATCAATGTCATTTTTCCACCCAAGGCAAATCATGAAAATACCACCCTCGCCTCAAGATATTAAAAAAAAAGGCAACAAAATTATATTTTTTGCTTACTGTACTGTAAAACATGATAGCTAAACTATTTTCTAAAATCATTAGTTTTTAAAATTTTAATAAAAAAATCAATTACTCAAGATTAATTCATTTAAAAACTAAAATCGCCAACTCTTATCAAGGGAAATCACAGTCCTCGACTGAAGTATTTTGATAATATTGTACAAAAATATACCTTTCATATGAAGTCTTCTCATAAATAAATTATTAAAAAAATATAAAGCTTGAATCAAAAACTTATTATGAAAGTCTACATGCTCACATATTTTGTAGGTACTGTATAATATATTTTTATGCCATTTTAAATATATATACTATATCCCTACTTCATGGCTAGTAAATAAATGTTAAATGTTAAAAAATTAAAAGAAAATCACTATTTTTCATTTTTGCTACTTTTCCAAATCAGCAGCCCTTGGCTTCCCATAAACCCTCCCCTCAGAGCCGGCCTTCGTGTGGGTTTTTGATTTACAACTGGATTGGATTTTTTTTTCGAACAAAATGCCATAAAGTGCATTCATTATCTGCATTGACTCTAGTGTAATGTTGAATGAAAAAATTCCACACTATATTTATGTCTTATTTTGAAACAAAAATATTAAAATTCCTAAATATATGAATAGTTAATCAAAGAAATGGAGTCATATGTTAAAAATTATAATGCATTGCTATCACAATTATAATACAAATAAACTAATTTTAGTGTTAGTATCTTATGACTGCTGAGAAAGGACATCATATGTGTGTAATGACATCAAAGTTTTTACAATATCAGCAATTTGGATTATTGCTTTTTCAATGTGGATAGGAAGCTCAGCATATTAAGTCACTGTGAAGGCGGAAAATTGGTCCGCTGATCAGGTTCAATAGTAACTTAGGAGTATATGCTGATTGAGTGAACATCCCTTGTCTGTATTTTTGTGTGTGCTCACATGTACACGTTCTAGCTTAGGTTATTTGACCATTAACATTTTACTGCACACTTTAAACAAGTGTATAATTATAAGTTATAAATAAGGATTTAATGATTTCAAATCATTTCAGTTTACACTTTATATGGGGGTCAAATCTGCTATTTTATGCTACTATTGTTAAGATAGAATAATTAATGTAAGGGTCTAAAATTTAATTTAACTAGACATTCATTTGAGTTGTATGGTCTTATATTATTATTACTGATATTATTAATTTTGTTCAATGGCAACATTGAAAAGTGTGAACTGTGCTCTTTTTATTGTAAAAGCCATATTATGTTGGTTCCTTTTATGTGTTTCTATCCACCTTTCCTTTACCTTCTTCCTAATATAATACAATTACCTCATAAAGCAAAAAGAGATTTTCCTTATAGATTAATATTATAATTATTAATACTATAAATATGTCATTCTATACACTTCATATGAATGTCTAGTTATATTAAATGTCATCCCCATACATAAACTACTTTACCTTGACATTGGTATAAGAAAAGCTAAAAATAGCAAGTTTGGCATCTTAAATCTCATGAACATTAATGATTTGAAATAATTTAATCACTATTTTTAGCAGATAATTAAACACTTGCTAAAATTGTACAATACAATTTTAATGTTCGGCTGAATTACATAAACTTTACAAAATCAAAATCACTAATTTGTACAAAATTATGTCTTTAGATAAACTAAATCTATTTATACACTATTTTTTGTGTTAATTTTCAAAGGCATCACTCACTGTCTCTAGTTAATGCCATGCTTGTTTCTTTAGTGGCTCAAAGTGGTCAAACTATGCTAATACATTTTTGGTCAAAATGTGCTATTTTGTTTTTGTTGGGGACCTTGTTTCAAAATAATATTTTTTTCTTTTAAGAGACTAAAGGATAACTTGTATTTTTAATTCCAGTGTGTTTGTCACAGTTTTACAAGTCGAGCTTGAGTCAAATCTTTCATTGGGTTGAATGAAGTAGTAGGTTCTGGTTGATCCCATTATTCACATTAGTCCATAATTCTGAAGGGGTTTATTTGTGTTTTATCTCTGCTAAACCCATAGACCATTCACAAATACATATACACTCCAACTTGCACTTATCAGACCCACTGGCTGATTTTGTGATTCCTATAACTAAACAATTTCCAAATAAACAGTGTACATACCATATTTACCCAAATCCATGACGATCACGAATCTAAGACGACCCCAAGTTTTTCAGTGGTTCTGGATAGATTTTTTAAAAGTGGTATTTATTTTATCATGAATGAAGAAAATAATTAATGTAGACTTATTTTGTAATGCTAACAAAATGTTTTTTTATTTACAAAACTTTTGTAATGCTAACAAAATGTTATTTTATTTACAAAACAAAACAAAACACTTATGTTGACTTAGAATCTAACTAGGGTTGCAGAATTGCTAAGGAACTTATTTTTTTGTCGCTAATATTGCTTTTGCATAAGAAGGTTAACTTTGAAAACGTTTAATAAAAACAATGAGAAGTTGATTTTTACTATGACAAATGATAATCATTAGTGAAAAGCCCAGTTTCATATGATAATCATTAGTGAAAAGCAGAGTTTCATACATACCCTACTCCCCCTAAATAAGAACATTGGACTCTACCATTAACGCTAGCTTCTAAAACATTTCACTTTCACAATGATATACAGAAAATAAAATAATATAAGGTAAAGAGATATAGGAAGAAATCAAAGGATAAATATTAGAGATGGGTCGAATCCGAATCCTAGCAAATTGTTAGAAATTTTAATTATTTACAAATAGACCTACATTACACAATATAGCCCTAAACTGATAAATTGAGATTTATTTCAATCATGCTTTCAATTTTAATCAACCCCAACCACCCTTCGCAAGATACAAGTAAAAATCGAGCCAAATTAAACAATCTATACTCATAATATTGTTCAAAAATCAAATCAATCAAAATTTGAGTGTCTTTTAGTTATTTTTAAAAGTGTTGTTATAATGAGTTAAGTTTCTAAAAAAATCATGTGAAATAAATAGATTAGGCCTGGTTAACCTTTGATCAACTTTAATCATCATTGAAGGATTATAATTTATTTTAATAAGATAGCAAAAAAAATGGATATTTTTAATAAAGACTAAAACAACATGCTTATCAATTAAACATACATTGGAAATAGTGAACTCAATAATACCTAAATATGTTTTATTATTATTTTCTTATATATCTTTGCATAGAAAACAAGAAATATATTCGATTCTTGCGATATATCGATTTCCGAGAATACATTTTATTTAAGTCACGAACATATTTTCGACTCCAATATGTTCATTCTCATTTTATAAAGCAGGACTACGTTTGAATATTTTTAAAATTACTTCAATAACATATTTTAAAATGTAATAAACTCTTAGTTAAACTCAATTTCAAAACAAATAATGAATTAGCGAGTACATTATTTGATTCATAAAACTCGAGAGCGCCTACTAAGTGATCAGTTTACCTGAATCGATTTTAAACAAACAATCGATATACAATACGCCGGCCGGTGGACAAAGTAAACAGTTTTATCGATGTCTTGACTGTTAACAATATTTATTTATCATGAAACCGAACAAAATATCTAGCTTAAGGATCGTATGCAATAAATTGGGGTTTTTTGCATAGTTGTAGATAATTAAAACCAGTTGGGTAATAAGAATAATTAACAGTATCTTTATTTTAATCATCACTCTCCCAAGTAAACATAATATACATCATGGCGGCCGCTTTTGTATCGTGTGTAATGGCGGCTGACTTTGTATAATGGGTAATGTGTTCTTATTTCTGTTAAAAACGCCATAATTTGTTTTATTTATTTCGAGTTTATTTGTAATTCTAGTTTTGATTTTCAGTTTTTGAAGAGTTTTAAGGTGGTCATTAAAATATTTACAAGATTGTTCGTGAGGTGAACGTTTGAGAAGTTAGCATGTGCTGAAACGGTTGAGTCCAAGTTTCCTGTAGAGGTGGAAGGGTAGGGTAGTAGACACGTAAGATTTCCACACCTAAAACTTTTTTATTTTTTTAAAAATAATGACTTTATTCATGAAAATCTCCTTTTTACGACAAAATAAATATTACTGATCAAGTTGTGCTTTTCAAGTAGGCCTAACCAAGTAATTTTTGAATTCAAAATATTCTATGTTTATGAGGTGAAAGATTCGACCATCGAATCCAGTAAAACATCGAATCCTTGAATCTCGAATACTTGTCAGGATTTGAGGATTCGAAGATTCGAGTGGCCCATCTCTAATAAATATACAACAAACTGTTGCTTTTACAAGGAAAATATAAAACACATTCACATGTTACAAACAATCTAACTGATAAACACGTCTCCCATGAACTACAGTTAATGTCAACCGCCATGACAGCCAAGTGTAAAAAATTAGTGATTGATAACTAAACAAGCATCTTTACTCTCATTTCAAAACCGATGATCTAGGAACCTATAATCAAAGATAATAATTTACTTGATATTATTCAAAAGTTAGATATTTTGTGGAGTTTCACGAATTTAAACTAAAGTTTGGCATCGCTAAAATTGTCTATTAAACTCTATGTATGATCGATTATTTATTTAAAATCGATTCGAGTTTTCTCATCACGTCTTAATTGACAAGCGCTAGCTATGTAGGCAAAGTTTTAAGATTAAAGATGTAAAATTTGATAATTCATTGTTTTTAAATCTATTTTGAATATTGTGAATGGCTGAATTTTTAATATTGTAGTGAAGTAATTGGAAAAGTAATCAAAAACAGCACAGCTAAATAAAATTAAAATAGACTATGCCCATCACTATCCCCAGCCCATTTGAGGAGTTAACTGTGTTGAATACTAAAGAGGGGTATTGAGATTTTTAGCGTATACTATTGATTATTGTGAGACCAGCCAATACTTTGGGTATCGAGGAATCTAGTATCGTATCGGGCCACAACTAGGTAGTTATTTTTAACAATAACCTAAAAAAAATAGCTTAAAAATCCGTGAAAATAACCAAATATTCTGTAATCTGTGTTATACCTTTAAAATCAACGAAAATTGATAAAATCTGTATAAAAAAAAAAGGGCAGCCTTGAATTGTTATATTTATATTAAATAAAGATGTAAAATTTTACCCTTTTTATGTAGGCCTAACCCAATCCTTGGCCTGCGATTTTAAGACAACCTCTAGATTTTGAAGCTACAAATTTGGGGGAAAACCTCGTCTTAGATTCAGATTACGGTACTTCTTCGGTGAAAGTATCTATTGCCATGCTGAGACCACAAAGCTTCCTTCCACTGCTCACTTTATTATTATTTTACTCATTTATGATAGTGTGTAATATTTGTTAATTTCTTATTTTGTCTTATCCAGGGTTGAATTATTGTTATCTTCGAGCCAAATGTATTTGATAGTATTAAATTTTATTTAGTTCAAAGATGGGCCAATTTCACTTTGGTTTGAATCTTAATCTGAATTTTAGAATCATAAGCGGATAACTTTCTCACATAAGTAAATTAACTATATTTATTTTTCTTCATTTCTGATTTTGTTGACTTTATGTGGTAAATTAATGTTTTTTGGCAAAGTTGATAATAAGACCATACATAACCACTCTAAAAATAATTCGAAGTCGAATTTTGAATAATAAAAAGAGTTTTTAAAATCTTATATCAATTTATTTCTAATCCTTATTGATTTGAGGTATTATAAATACTGATCCCTAATTATATTACCAAATATCACTAGACAGCCTCAAAAATACAGTACAGGGACTTTCTTATTATATTTGTGTCTCTTAGCTTATTTTACATAGGTGCTATTTATATTAACATAGTTTAACATGCAGAGAGAAGTACCACAGCCAGATAACATTTAGAACAGTTTGGATATTTTAAAGGCATTTCATTTGGTTGTCATAAAGGGGCCTGAATTGAAGGGAAACACGAATGTTGTCATTCCAATGGCTAAACTCATGGGCTACATACAATACTTTTAATCAGATGAATATATCATAGTACTAGCTGTGATTGGGGCTATAGGGAGTACATGGGATAGTAGAGGAAGCAAAACCAAGTTGGTTGGAAGCAATTAAAGGAGGAAGATGCAGGCATTTTACTAAACTGACCCAGCCACAGCCGGTAAACAGTTGATGATGATGACTAGCTGTAGATATTTGAAAGAAAAGAAAAATACAGTGAAGCTTACACTGATCTCTCTTAATTTGATGTGTCTTCATCAATATTTTAGATTTTCATTCTACTTAGATTACTGTTGTTGGTTTATTTCCGCAAAATGTTTTTAATTTTCCTAGCCTATTATAGAATACATATTAAAATTATTACCAATTGTTTGTCTAAACTCTGGATTTGATTTCGTTTGTCATTGATCTATTAAAGTTCTTTTAGTGATTTCACTAATAAATGGCTTGTAATTTTTTCGATTACATTTGTGATTTTATAATACAGATTGAACCCTGAGGAAAAGCAAAGTGGTGAAAAAGATCGGATACTACAAGAAAAGGAAGCTGAGCTTCGCCGTATGCAAGAAATGTTGGCTCAAATGCAAGCCCGTATGCAACAACAGCAACCAAATCAATAGCATTTTAAGAGCATTATATGTTAACAAAATGTCCATTAATTTGGTGCCCTTTATCTTGGAAAGACTTGGCTAGTGAAATGAGTTTGGAGGAATATTTGTAAAGATATTATCAGAAGATTTTCTTTACAGTTTATTCTTACTTTAGAAACGTCTTTACAGTTTATACGTACTTTAGAAATGTCTTTACAGTTTATATTTACTTTAGAAACATCTTGGCTTCTCACTCTAAGAATAATTCTGAATTTGTTATTACTTATTTTGAAGTGTAGAATGAAATAGAATTTTTAGCTTAACATATTTATATTCTGAAAAGAGAGTTAATTTTTATCAATTCCTCCGCTTAAATTGTCTTAGGGAAAAAAGCAATCATAACAGCTTATTTCACACATCTTATGTATTAGGAAAAACGTTCTAACATTTAATTCTGACGTGATTTTTTTTATTTTCACTAATTTAAACAATTAGCTAATTATTTATGCTTGTCACATTTAAAAATGTTAGCCTTACAAACATCTTTATTTTGAAAAATCAGTTTCCTTTCTAAAATTAAATGACTAAATTTGACAACCATTTAAATATCTTTTGATGTACAGTATCATGAAACCTATATAGAGACTTTTATTTTAAAACATTTTAGGAGTCTTAAAATGAAAAGTATCAAACCTCATTTAAACAATTATTTTGTTAATGATTTTCTTCCACTGTACATTTAGTATGTTTATAAATGTTTTTATTTCATAAAACTGTAATCTTTGACTAGTTAATTAAAATTTGTAAGTAATTTTAATTGATGCCTGAAATTCATTTTCTCATCAAGAAGGTAATATACAAAATATTTACCAAGCTCGAACAAGTTTAAGACACATACCATGAATTGGTATATCTACATCTGATAAAAATCTCTTTTATCGATAAGGTTAGCTTAAGCCTCTGTCACACTGTATGATAAAACTTAGCCGAGGAAGTGAACCCGCATTTTCGTGGAGGGAGAGTGGAAACCCAACTATGAATATCCCCCACCCCCACCCTAGTTCACCTGAGCGAAATCCGAATCTCAATCTCCCCGTCCTCGGCAGTTTAGCTCAACATGAAACTAATGTGTTAGCTAACTACGCCACCGAGGCGGCTCAAGTTTTACTAAACAAAAGGTATTTTCTTAGAGCCTACAATTCAATATAATGAACCAATAAAACAGCAAAACCAAGTATTGAATCCACTTTAATACAATCATTAAAGTTTGATTCATTTTAATTCCTTTAGGTTTGACAAGGGGGTTGTTATTAAAGCTTACAATTTATTCATTTTAACCAAAGTTATTTTTCCTTTCTTATGCCAACCTTAGCCAAGTTGTTTATATTATCTTGTAGTCCTGGAATAATTTTTCATTTATTATGGTGTTCCAAGTATTTAATTGCATATATGAAAGTGTATAATACAATAATTTTGACAAGTGTGGATTGCACCATAATAAACATAAGTAGTGTTGATGTTAATTCAACTGTTAAACTTTTCTCTAAATTTATTGAAAGTAAATAATATTTTTGCAACACATACTTGAAGTGAACTCATGTTGAAAAATACAGAAAATAAGCAGATGATACGATTCAAATATAACTATAGAAGAGAAAATTCACACTTATTTCTTCATTTTTCAACATAATGTTAAAACTTTAAATCTTTAATCAAAACCTAATCATGCTTCCTTTTATATTAAAAAAATTATATAAACTGATTACTAATTAAAGCTTAAAACTATGTATTTTCAACCTGCAACAATGTTTATGTATTCTAAGATGTTAGACACACATTATTCTTGGAAAGCATTGTTTGGGGAGTTTCTAATTTGAAACCTGTTTGAATGCAGTTATGCTGTTTTTTACTTTGTTGTTTTCTTATCCTACAGTAATGCAATTTTTTGTTATTTTTTATTTTGTTCCTAGTCCTTGGATTTAACCATTTATATCATTGTCTTAAATGTAATAATTAAAAACTATATTTGCTATCAAAATTGAAATGTAATCTTTATTTAGTTTTTGACAGGTATTAAAAATGGTTTGCTCATAAAAAAACAGAATAACAATTATTTCTTATTTTCTTCAAGAATTCAAATTTGATTTAATGCTTACATTTGTTTAGACATTAATTTTTTTTAATTGCAAATATTTTTATCTTTTATCATCTCTTTTTGTGTGTATGATAATTTTTTACTCTTTTTATTGGCATAGTCATTTTTCTCACTTAATAGTAACTTTGATAGTCATTTTTTCATGTATTTATTTGTCCTCGTGTTTTATTGTCTTTGTATGGAAAGCTTTGATAAAAACTAAGCCATCATAGAGCATTAAGACGAAATTGAATTGTATAAAAACAACTCAAATGATATGGGGAAAAAATGTTATTTTGTTAAAACCATTAATGCAATATAAAATATATGAATTTTTTTAACCATTTCCACAAAATAAGTTTTTCCCAGACTTAACATTTGAAATTGCTTTAATCAGTCATTTAGTTACATTTAGTTCACTTGTTCTCATCCTGGGCAACAATATTACAAGATTCCCCCTCCAAGACAGTTATTGGTATTTTCTATTTATTTGCGCCGTTCTTTGTAAAACAAAACAAATCCTGAGACTTTTGGTATGATGGAGGGAAGGGAAGAAGGACTACTTGAAATTGGTCGGTCATCATCCATATACAGGAGTTAAAATGAATGCAGTCCAGCATTTATAGCTCAACTCTTTCTGCTACAAAAATTAACATTAATCTTTTCGATGAAAGTTCTATTAACTGATGTATACATCTCTTTGAATATATTATTGGTTTTCAGTATGTTCATTGTAATAAGATAATAATAAATTGGTGGAAAAAATCAAGTTAGGATCCTGTCTGTACCTTGCTGCTTAGAGCTGTACTCTAAAATATAACTTTGGACAAGAGTGCTGTTCTGCCATCACACTCTGTCAACCCTATGTAGGCCTAAGCTAGCAATGAACTGTTATAATGAGCCTGGTTTGTAAACAAAGAAAAAATTGCGCCAAACAGTTGTATTAAATTAAACAGTGAAAGGAGAATAGAAGGGCAAGGCCTACACACCAGAAAACTGTATTTTTCAAAGTTCACAACAAAATATAGAGTTATATAATTTTCAGGGTACAACAGTCGCCTTCTTCAGGAATAAAACTCAGACTGGACTATGGTAGCATGACTAGAGGTTGATTATGGACACTTAGATTTTGTTGTTGCCTGTTTCTTGATTCAATAAAAGGTTTAGGCTTGGATTCTACAGTTGACTGTTCAAACTTGTGACTTGACATTCGGTAAATGGATAGAATTTGATTATTAAATTAAATTATCTGTTATTATTGTTTGTATAGAAATTACTGACTGGTGTGAATAGGCCTACTTGGAAGAAAAGGAGAGAAGGTTATCTAAGGTTGAGACTGGGGGGGCGCCTGGATTTGGTTATATATTAGTGAGCAAGTTCCCACCTACGAAGTTTAGAAGCATTACAACTATTCGGGAGGACTCCTATAACTTGAGTACTATAGTGTGAGTTGAAATCTGAATTGTGTGTTTGGGCATGAAGTGCTCCTGGTTTGTCCTGAGTGTTCCTGTGGTAAGGCCAATGTATTCATCACTGCGGTAGTTGCATTGTAACTGGTGGGCACCATACAAACTGCTAGACAACAAACTGCTCGACAAGCTATAAAAAAATATTTTGAAGGCTAGGTGGGTCAAGTG